>JABUQX010139004.1:10000-12989 GCA_015478945.1 Trachelipus rathkii | reverse complement strand
TATATATATATATACACATATATATATATTATTATGAAGTATATATTATTATTATTATTACATATATATATATACATATATATATATATATATATGTTATATATACATATATATTATTACATATATATATATAATATATTAATACTGTAAGCACGTGCAGATTTGTTGTTTCAGGTAGGCAGGCCTTAATTTAATATATATATATATATATATATATATATATATATATATATATATATTAAGTTATATATATATATATATTATATATATATATATATATATATATATATATATATATATATATATATATATTAAAATTCAAGCCTGCCTACTCCTGAGAGACAAGTCACGACACGTGCCTGTCTCTAGTAGGCAGGCTGACTCTTAATATATGAGGCATACGGTATATATATATTATTATTATTATTATATATATTATTATTATTATTATTATATTATTATATATATTATATATACATATATATAATATATAGATTATATTATATATTATATATATATATTATTATTATTACATATATTATATATTATTATTATATTATTATTATATATATTATTATTATTATTATTATATTATATATATATATAAAATATATATTATATATATATATATATATATATACATATATACATATAATATATATATATATATATATATTATATATTATTATTATTATTATATTATTATTATTATTATTATTATTATTATTATATATATTATTATTATTATTATTATTATTATATTATTATTATTATTATATATTATTATATATATATATATTATTATTATTATTTTCTATTATTATTATTATTATTATTATTATATATATATATATATTATATTATTATTATTATTATTATATACATATTATTATATATATTATTATTATTATTATATTATATATATATATATATATATATATATATATATTTAAACTTAAAGAAATAAACCTTCATACTTTTTAATAAGTTCTATATATATATATATATATATATAAAGATATATATATATATATATATATATATATATATATATATATATATATATATATATATATATATATATATATATATATATATATATATATATATATATATATATATATATATATATATATATATATATATCCTTCAACCTTCCAGCCGATTTACATTTAATATTGCAATTTCTTCTAAAGATGTAATTTCTGACATCACTGAGCTTAATAAGAATGCCAAAGATTTCCCCAAGGAGCTCTTTGCGATACTCAAAACTTGTGCTACGAGCTTATTACACCTGCCTTATCAATACCTATCACCTTCGATATTTCCGTCCTATTGGAAGCTTGGACTCATTTATCCTGCTAAAAACAGGGATACACCTCTCAACACTATAACAATCACTATATTACTTTAACCCCTTCTTTCTAAAAGTTTTTGAATTTATCCTTAACAAGATTTGGAAACAACTTAATTAAATCTCTAATCTCATCTCAGATCGCCATTTTGGCTTCCCCAAAGAGCACTCTACACAGATGATGATCTTTCGTTCTCTGATTTTTGGTTCTTTGCTTTTTCGGTGAATCTTTTACTGTGGGTTTGAACATATTGAAAGCGTTCAATAATCTGGCACAAAGTTTTGCTTTCTAAACTCTGCCCCCACCTCCCTTTCGGTATCTATATGATTTTCTTTCAGGTAGCTTTCCTGGTCTATATCTGCAAATGTAAAGGCTATAGTTATTCCTTTTAAGCAATAAAAACCTGTATTTCTCAGTGTTCTGCCCTATCCTCAAAATTTTCTTCTTTTTATTAACGATATTCTATCTGTCACTTCGCTCTTATCACATCCCGAGAACTCCATTCTTAATTAATTAAATTCCTTTCAGTTTGAGATACACCACTCAATAGTAAATAGGAAATACTAGGACGGTAGCCTTAGAGTTACTCATCTCTGATCTTTCTCTTATCTCTCATTGGGACAATGAAAGCATCGTTCTTTTCTATATATATATATATATATATATATATATATATATATATATATATATATATATATATATATATATATATATATATATATATATATATATATATATATATATATATAAACATATATACATACATATATATATATAAAAAGTATATATATATATATATATATATATATATATATATATATATATATATATATATATATATATATATATATGGTAATTATTATATATATATATATATATATATATATATATGAATATATATATGTTATATATATATATATATATGGTAATTATTTACATTAAGGGGCCCCTACTTATTTATAAAAATCGCAGCATAGATAAAAATAGTAATGAAGAATAAAAAAAAAATGAAAGTCTGTAGCGAAAAAAAAGTTACAGCCTCTCAAAGTTTGGAATAATCCCATGTGGTTTTCTATAAAAACTGAACGTCTCGAGGTTGGATTTAGAACTTTCATCCTAGTTCAGGTTACTAATATGACGAGTTGGCATAACATTTACAATGTGTGTACTTAATAGAACATTTATAACCTGAACTAGAAGGGTCCTAACCAAACCAAAACCTAACTTAGATTGATTTAGGTTGCTGTAAACCTAGATGTTTTTCTGATGGCTAAATTGCCATTTCTTTTACCTAGTCCTTTCCTTGAGCCTGTTTGAAATTTGATAAACCAAATTGTCATATTTTTTATAAGAAAAGTCTATGGGATTTTTTTAAACTTTGAGAGGCTTTAACTTTTTTTCCTAAAGACTTACATAAATTATTTTCGTTTTTTTATTCTTCATTTCTTTCTTTTAGAGTTTATGTTACTTCTATAAAAATCTATACGGTCCCTTTATATATATATATATATATATATATATATATATATATATATATATTATTATATATATATATATATAAGAGTTATATATATATATATATATATATATATATATATATATATATATATATATATATATATATATATATATAT
>JABUQX010139004.1:0-7500 GCA_015478945.1 Trachelipus rathkii | reverse complement strand
GTGATCGAACGAGTGGCTCGTCGGTTGACCAGTTTGCTTGTGGTCCATACGTACCATGGGATGAAATAAGCAAGATGATTGAAATTAGAGCATATTCTGCGTATGACATAGAAACAAATTGTAGCAAAATCACAAAACTCTCATCGCGCAATGAACACTCTTTAGTGAGGGCGGAGAGATGTTTCAAGGCCATGCACCGGAAGATAACAGCATATATCTCACTGGCGACCAATGAAGCTTGCGAGAGCAGATGCGGAGGCCTTATAACTGTGCTGGTGTCAGTGTCCCACTCCAGTGGCACGGTGGTCAATCGGTGAGTTCACCGCAATTGAAAGGTTTATGGTCGCTTTAAGAAGCTAGGGCATCGAGTGTAGCGACACCTCTCAAACTCACATCTTGAGAATTATATGTTGAATGGCTATCGTTAGCTGGGAGCCGTTGCGTCCTACGATAATTAGTGGCGTTCTCCCGGAGGCTGCTTAGGTGTCTTGCAGTGGGCTTATGGCAAGCCTCAGGGTCCGGTAATTATAAAGACTATTTGAATTCATTCGTATAATATAATATATAATATATAATGTAATACCAACTTTATCACTTATCCCAGGTGAGGGTATATACTGTCTAACCATCAACTCTCACGTCAATATAAAATATATATGCGTATCTTTCTCAGGAACATTATTTGCAAGTAATCTAGGAGAGGAATATTAACTAGTTGTTTTCATCTCAAAAATAAAACCCTTAGAATAGTATTATAGTATATAGTAGGTACTCACTCACGGTAGTGAATACTAATTTCCTGATACCGCTACTCAGTGTATTTGCATTTGCTGGCTGTTACCATGTATTTTAAACATCGTATATTATGATGTACACCATTGAAATTTTAGCTTCAAAAATATAAGGCACTATTTAGCGCGCACCACGCGCATCCCGTATCAGATAGTTTCACGCAATGATATACTACGTAATATAACTCGATGGAACATAGAAGCACGACACAATATCAAATATCATCTTCTAATATCATAAGTCAGATTACAATGTTTACGCCGAGATAATTGACATAAAGTATACCATAATATAATGTCTATTCTTATACTATTTTTAATGAAACCTCACAAGGGGATATTTTAATATCAGTTTACTCAGGAAGTCAGCTCTGATTCGAGCGTGAAAGAACGAAGAACTATCCACGTCCTACACGAGTAGTAGAGATACTGAGCCTACATTGTCGCTTACCAAAAAAATATAATTGTTAATGAAAACTATATATTTATCCTACTACTTTATATAATATCCTTGCTATAGGTTCGAGGCGACGGAGGAAGTACATGATGGTACGCGATAGTCCCCCCCTGGCTCCCCGTAGCACGGAAAAACCACTCCTGAAGCTCTATACTAACGATCGCTGATAACGCCCGTCTCGTATGCCTGTCTTAACAAAAACAATACCAAAAAATATATACTAAACTCATTTTGGCAGTACCTTTCCGTCATTCTAGTCGGAGTGAGCAGCGCATCATCGTTAAATCTGTCAAAAAACTAATATTTTCAAGATTTTAAGGAACAATATTTCTTAATTTTTTTAAAAAGCGTTATTCGTGGTAACATTGTTTGTATTTTAAAAAATGGTCTCCAACACTGCCTCTTCGGTGTAATATAGAGAGACATATGTCGTCGATTTCTCACAAAAGGGACCAGTGGACAGAGTCCTTTATGAATTTTACAAACACTGACTATTATAAATAATTTTGCAGGTGGATGCGCACGCCTAGATTCGATATTATAAGAGGCTATTTTTTCGCCACGTTTCTAGCCCTAACAACAAAAACATGCACTCTCCAAAGTTTCGCATGTGACACTGAGGGGCTTTTCATTTGCCCTTAACTCAGCAAAGTAGAAGTACTTCCGTGTGGATGGTTAGAATTTAATTGCTTCAGGCGTTTTCGTTCACCGCACACAGGGATAAAAAGGATATATATATACCATTTAAAAATATACTATATTATTCAATTACGTATCATGCATTCCTAAGGGAGAATAACATATTTATCTCTCAAATATGATGCTTCTATTTATTATTGGTTGATAGTAGGTATTTTTCACCTCTATATAGTCTTATGAGGCCATTACTATAATCCTATTGTGTACTTTACTACATGGGGTAAAAGCTGAAGATGAGAGAGTAACGGAGCGGGCAGTTGCATAAATAATGATATACTAATGGGTGTAAAAGTAGACCCCTTAATAGATGGATATTAGTTTCTTAAGTATTGAATTTCTTACTTATTACGGGAACTGACTCGATCTAAAGGTTGATATATGGCCAGAACGAGTGTAGCGCTCGATATCCGTCATATAAAACTCAATCATCAAGAAACTATAATTGCTCCACAGTGCTTCAACTAACCGCACACTATCATCTGGATACCTCGCTTCCCATTTCTAGTACCGTGTATAAGGGGAGGCTAGGAGGCCCTACCACCAACACAAAGTTTGATATACAAAATCAATTGATCCTTACAACAAGATAGAAAAGCAAAGGGGATATATAAAAAGAGAAAGGGTACCATCTCTACAAAAACTCTGACATACTATCACATGCGAATGTGTGTCAAAGGGTGACATTTTTAGAATCCTGAACATAATTACTTATCTAGGAATAATGGCCCTATATCGTGAATAAACGACCAAGAACAGACATAGACCGTGGGTCGAGCCACAGTTGGCTAACACTTATTAGGGGTATCGTATACCATAACACACCGTAAGAACGAGGGCAGAGAACCCCCGCTCACACCCACACAATACCGAAAAAGGAGCGGTGTCAAAAAGAGACCCCCAACAGAAGAGAGGAGAAAAATAAAAGGGGAAGAATCCTACTCCTCAAGGAGTAGCGTCACCCCGCGAATGGATTTTGATCCGCAGGAGATGCACTCCCTGTAAAACCTCTCCGCCATGCCAGTGCCGTACCTGAGGATAATTCACTCGCACTTCTTATTAAAAAAATAAAAGACCAGAAATTGATAGAAAGTATTGTTACTTATTTCAAAAATAGGAAAAGCTGTAATGATTTTAATATCGCGATGCTAACCAATAAGATGATTAATATACTGATACTCTAAAACATAGACGCGAAACAGTAACTACTATGATCTTGTTTAGAGATATTTATTTTCAAACACAGGCATAATTCTTTTATTCTTCTTATTTTACACATTCATTTGTTAAACCCAACGTTACCAATTGTGATCTCCAAAAATGTATCCATTCCGAGATGTAATCTATTTGAAGTTCTTGTATATAAGAACCAGTATTCAGTTTATCTTGACATTGTCCTTTTTTTTTTTTTTTTTTTTGTTTTATTTTCTATATTACATGTTCCGTTACTAAAATTGTTCCTGTCGGCGTACAGGCTTTGCGAACCCACTATACAGCTTAGTCGAGTTTTTTTCATTAATTATGGAGAGGTATAAAAAAGAAATTGTAATCTTGCGCGAGCCAATGGGGAATATTATGTACCGTTATAACCCACCTCTGGACTCTCTTATCAACAAAAATGGGAGTAGGGCTGAAAGGACCAGTTGTAAAGGTTTTTTGTCGAGATTATAGAGGGACTCGGTAAAAAATCTTAGAAATATTGGGGCAGTAAGTTCTACATATGCTCGTTCAGATGTATTTTTTTTTTTTACCGATGTTGTAACGGTTCTTTATTTAATAAGAGTCTTTTTTGCTATGTAAAAACATTGGTAGAAAAAATACGACAAATTAATGATTAGATAAATTGTTACTACTCTTATTTTTATTTATTTCTAATAAAATTTTGTACTTTATTTAATAAATACACTATTACTCAAATTTAATATATTAATACTTATATATTAATATATACTATTAAATATTAAATTTAATATAAATATCATATAAATATATATATATATTCTGGTTATTAATTTAAATCAATAAACTTTTAATCAAATTGTAATTTTTTTTATACATTCTAAATTTAATATTAAAATAATCTGTAATATTTTTATAATATATATATATATATATATATATTATTTATAATATAATATATTTATATATATTATATTAATATATAATATTAATATATTATATATAATAAAAATATTAATATAAGGTAAAGTAAATTTTAATTATTTCAGAAAAATGTTTAATAAAAATTATTAATTGATGAAATTAAGAAAAAATAGCACAATAAAATGATGATAAATACTAAATAATTTGAATGTTTTAAAAATATTATAATTAATATTCTCACATAAATTACAATAGTAAATATAACCAAATATAATTAGCTGATCAATTTTTTCGCTAGTTTTAGCGACGGACTTTAGTGAAGATTTGCACAGCACTTTAGTTATAGAAAACAGTCGCACTCGAAGTGTAATCGGAAATACAAGCACCGTTCACTAGCATGCAAATTTAAAATAAAGAATTTCTCTCTTTATATTTATTATATAGTACTATACCAATATCCTGATTAAATAATTAACGCTGCTCGACGTTGCTATATAAGCCTGATGAAGTAGTATGTATTTTATCCCAAAGTTATTTTGTAGAAATATAACCAGGTTAATCATCTTTGTAGTTTAGAAAGCTGCGAATTACGCAATACAAAAGTCAGTATATCTAATTAATTTACTGTATCACGCTAGAAATTAAAGATCTATACCTTAGAGTTGTAAATAATTATTAATACTGTAATTGTTTAGTACAACTGATAATGTGCTTTAATTATAAACTTACAAGAAATCACCATACAGTGTATGTAATTATTTTACATTTAACATTAAGTTACTAATTTTTTTAAGTTAAATTTTTATTATATTTTAACACAATTACACACATATTTCATGATCATAATATTATAAAAATAATAAAATCCCAAAAAATATTTATTGATCAATTATTATACTTGGGTTTAATTAACACTGAGCACTATTATACGTTAATGTAAGTGTGTATATTATTTTTGATATAATAACCACAATTCATTATAATATATAATTGATCATATATTGTATAATTATATGATATGCTCAAGCTATAATATAATTATAATAATGATAATTTAAAGGAATTTATATTGTAAATTTCAATCAAATGTTTTTACCCATATTACATAAATCTTAAATTTGCAAGTGTAGCTATGATTAGACCGGAATATTATGAGATGTCAGTCCATATATTATTAAGGATCTAATTAGTACAAGTTAATTAATGTGAAGTAATATAGTTATATACCCTATATGAATGTAAAATTAATGCAAAGAAAAAGTAATAGTGTGAATCATTATACTGACGCGGCATCACTTGAGGATTTTTATAAAAAATCAAGCATCACCTATCTAAAAATAATAAATTACTGGTAATATTTTTTTATATATTTAATAAAATATTATACAAAATGTGAACTTGACATCTTACCAGGTTAAAAAAAGAGTTTAACATACCTTCATTATATGAGTGTGAATACCCCATATGGGTTATATCTTATACGTCGAACTTGAATCGAATTATCATTATCATACTGACATGATAGATCATTCTTACATATATCACAATGAGCAAATAATTAATAGGTCCAAAACAGATATTTATATGACCTCAATAAACCAATTTTAGTTTAATAAATGTAGATCTTTTAAAAATTTTAAATAATTTTTTATGATTGAAGTATTTTATTATATAATCTATGCGTAATTAATTATAAAGTTAAGTTCTGTAAAGGGATTGCGATTAAAATAGTAAGATTATTTACCATGATCTAGTGGAGTATTAAATGTAAAAGAGTACGAGGTAAACGTAGTGTTTGTACTTGTGAAAGATTGATGTCAAGGCACGTTCTGGGTTAAATTCTACGGCAGTGTTGCTAGGGGCCCCGCATCTCGATTGGGGGAATATAAAAGATTGACTGTGTCGAGCGCCGGTGGTCATTGCGTACCCGAGTCTTTACGAGTGCTACATATGGCTAATCTTTTCATATCTAAGTAGAGGGGACGGGCGTGCGCTCGCTGAGGTCGGAATGGTAAGCTGCTCAGGGTTCTTATCTTAGCTTCTTGCGTTCTGCCTTGCTTACAAACCCCATATACTGTGCGTGTCGTATCGTTCTCCTGAAACGTACCCGTGATGGCGGGAAACATAGTATGCGGTGTCGATTCAATCGATAGTTTCTTCAATTTGGATCTTCCATACATTGTTTCAATTTATACATATATATACTGTCATAAACGCTGGTATAATACACATACGCCGAATACTTTTTACTTTTTTTCTTCTTTTTTTGATACATTGGCATACTCGCATCTGATTATCAATTGTTGCCTTAAAGTCATATATCTATAACATAATAATATCTTATTCTAAAAAAATATACTAATTTATATTTATCTCTTGGTAGTATTGCATTTGAAATTTTCATTTTAATCTAGTTTTTTGAAGTCTTATAAGAGATTATTCATTATATTAACTTTTTTCTTCTCTTACAATTTTATCACCTATCTATTATCGTGTATGCGTATATCTATATACTAGTACTGGTGTAGTCTTCATTCAATGGGAAGGGGGATAGAACAGTAGTGATACAAATATTAACTATTATATTTATTTTTTATTCACTTTATAATTATTTATAACTTGATAGTAAATAGTACTTATTTAAAAATTAATTTCTGAATTGATTAGCGTTTTAAGATTATACTTTATCTGTTACTTCGAATTCAATACTTGTATAACTTTAATCAGTATATTATACTATTATGCTTCTTTTCTTCTTATTTCTTCTTATTATTCCTGTCTATTTTCTTCTTTTTATCTATTACTCTATACTAATGTCTTCACTATAAGCTTAATCTTTCTTACGTTACTTGTCTTCGTTCTTTCTAGGTCTTCTTTCTATCTTCTTCTTCTTTATTCTTTATCTTATCTTCTATCTGATCTGTTACTGTCTGCTTCTATATTCTAATCTTCTTTACTTCTTATCTTCTTCATTCTATCTTCATTCTTTCTTCTTTTGCATATCTTCGCATATCGAATCTTCTATCTTTCATTAATAATAGTACTTATTCTTATATATAGATATTATATTATTATTATATTAGTATATATATATTCACTGTGTATTGTAATAATATGAATTATAATTATGATATATGATAGATATATATATTATATAATACTATTATTAATTATATAATACTATATTATATTTATTATTTATAATATATTATATTATATTATATTATTAGTATTAGAGAATTAGGAGATATATAATATTATTATGTATAAATATGTATATTATAAGTTATATAAGTTTTGATAGTTATTGGTAATTTATATAATAATCTATGATTATCTTAATTAATTATTTATGATATTAATTAATATGATATATTATTAATTTATTATATATATATATATATGTATTATTGCAATAATTATTTGATTATTGATTAGTATTATTGAAAAATT
>JABUQX010139003.1:0-47239 GCA_015478945.1 Trachelipus rathkii | reverse complement strand
AAATAGGTGATGTATGAGATGTCAAATTTTTATATTCAACGGATGCGGAGTTAAATGCGTATGTCTAATATAAAGTATATATATATCGATATTTATATTTTATATGATATATATATTATTATATATATATATTTATATATATATAAATAATAATATATATATATATATATTATATTTAATATAATTATTATATATATTATATATAGTATTATATAATAAATATAATTATATATTATATATTAATATACTTAAATATATATATATATAATACTATATATTAATATGTATATAATTATATATATATATATATAACTTATATATTTAGTCGTGTGGTGTGAGTTGTGTGCGATATGTGTGTGGTGATAAAGCAGTTATCACTTAATATTTGCAGTTTTAATATACAATGACTGATCGTTTTGCATTTTCATTCTGTTTTCGTTAAACTAAAAAATTCATAAAAGTATGTTTGACAAAAAGAGAATTGCAAGAAGTTAAAATTTGATGCTAGTTTATAATAATATATATACTATGTATATATATTTAAATATATACTATAATTATTTTTACTATAATATAATTATTTATATATATATAAGATATATATTAGTATATAATATATACTTATTATATATATATTATAGTGTTATATATAAGTATATTGTAAATATATGATCTATATATATAATATGTAGATAGTATTGATATATAATATATTTTATTATATAATATATTAATTATATATATATATATTATATATATTATAATATATTATTATATATATATTATATAAATATAATTATATTATATATATATATATATATAATTATATATAAAAAATATTTATATTATATATATATTATTCTTGTTCCAGAAGATGTGATTGAGCGTAAAAGTAAAAATGTTATGGTGTTTAATTTGCATAAAAAATAAATATTACTTTTTTTAGTAACTAGTGATACTGCCAAAGAGAAAAATTCCCAAGTGGCCAAACTTCAAATGTAATGGCATTAAGGATTCTCGTAAACGTCTGTAATAATCGACTATATATATTTATTATAACTTCATTATTTATACCCTTATATTATTTATATTATGAATTATTTATATTATTATTAATATTATAATATGTAATACTTACTATTATAATATTATATATATATTGTATTTTAATTATATCATATTATAATATACAAAATTATGTATAATATATTGTATTACGTATTCATATTACGTTTATATTATATTTATATAGTATTATTATATAATTATATATATATTTTAGAATATATATAATTTCTTGTGATTATGGGCTTAACCTTACTTGATTCTAGTGAAGTGACAATGTTTTTTTGTTGGACTTATCATCCAACTTAATTAGCCCTCGTATTCCCGAGCATAAATCAGGACTTTGAATTTATTCTACCCTCATTAATACCACAGATTAAGAAAAGAGAATAGGAGAACTTGAACAGCCTGAACCAGAAGAACACAGTTTTTATAATCAGTCTGTTATGTGGGTCATTTAAAATAATTGTCTTTGTAACTTTAACACTTTATATAATTGTGATACTTTGCTCAGCTGCATGGCATACCTTATTGGCTGAATTGTGGTTGTGTTCGTTCCAAAACAATTGTAATACTCCAAAATTTTTAAGCATGTCGAAAACTAATATCTACAATACTTTATATATAATAAAAATTTATTAAAATTATAACTAAATAAAATACCAATATAACTTATTTTTATTATATTTATATCTATCTTAATATTTATATATATATTATATTTATAATTATTTTTATAATAACTAATATATTTTACTATATTTAGATTAATTTATTACTATATTATTTATTTATTATACTATATTATTTATAATATAATCTATATTTTATTATTATATTTTTATATATATATATATATTATTATATATTATATATACTATTAATATTTATTCTTATTATTATTATATTAATTATTATAAAAATATTGTAATAAATTATTAATTATCATAATTAATTATTTATTGAAATAATTAATATTTGGATATTTGATAAAGGTTAAGAATAATACTTACCGTTTGCAATATATGTTACATAATTTTTTTATTGTATTTTATTTTTTTAAATTGTTGTTATATTTGTTAAATTCATTTGTCTAGAGGGACAAGGAATATAGTCCCAACTAATTTTTCTCGATTTATTTTTTCTTTAAGATTTCTTTTTATTTTATGGTTTTTTAAAATATTATATATATTATATATATATTATTATATATAATATATATTAATTATTATATTATATTATATTACTATATTATAATCACTATTATATATATATAATAAATTGATTTAAAATATTCCTCATGAAGTCGATTGAAATTTCGGTTCCGGAGGGAAATTTAAATGTCGAAATAAGAAGGAACAGGATATATTATATATATATATAAATCTATTTAAAATAAATATTATATTACTTTTAAATATCTTATATATATTTTAAAATATATTATATATAGCTATTAATAAATTCTTTTATATATTATACTTTTATATTATAATATATATTATTATACTACAATTAACACATAAATGATCATATATTATATTAATTATATTAGTTAAATATACTTATATATAATATATATTTATATAAATATATTCATATTATATTATATTAATAATTATAGTTTATTATTATTTTCTATTATAATTCAGTGGGTACCTGAGATTTACCTTGTGAGATGATATATAATATTTATATAATATTTTCTGTAATATATATATATATATTATAATTATTATGTATTATATTATAATTATTTATTATATTTATTAATATTATTATAATCTATTATATATAATAAATATAATATAATATAATTTATTATTATTATAATATTATATAATTTATATATATACTATATATCATATATAGGTGCATAAATATCTATTAATATTATATATTTATATATATATATATTAGTGTGAGGATACATCCGCAATCGCGACATCCGCAGTTATTAAGAATCCGCCCGCGCTTGTGCCTAGGATTGTGGCGGCATGTTTGTTGTCGAATTTGAAAATAATTTTATAATAAACATTAAGATGATCTGAGCGAATTGAATGAAAATGAAGTGAGGGAATTCATAAACTCTTGTATTCCTATCCTATCTGTTATCAAGAGTTCCAATTCTCGGTGAATATAATTCATATGATGGAATGATGTATTTGAGCAACCACTCTTTGTATGAATTCTTATTCCCATTACTGTTTACTATGTGAAACATTATGTCCTGTAGCTATTTGTGAACGATTTGAGAATACCAAATAATCAGCCGCTAAAGTTCTGTTCCGATGTTAATACCATTAGATTCTGACGATCGCGCATTGACAATTCAATGAAAATTGATGGGATTACAAAAAGAAGATGTAATAAGATTAGAGATAGACACGTTTGGTTCTGTGGAAATTAATGACTCATACTAGTCAACGTTACTATTAGCCCTATATACGGCAAGTTTTTTGTACAATATTTGCACCCAAGCTGAATAGCTAACTCGCTTTGTTGTAGTTGAAAAACCACACCGACCGCTTCTAATCAGCAGCATTATTGAAAACGAATCTACCAAACAACAAATTTAAGTAGATCACTACAATTTCCTGGAGTTTCCAGTCCAGTGTGAGAACACAGCTTACAAAAGATGTGTACAAATGATGAAACTAATTCCCCAAGAAAACGACTAGATAAATGATGATCCTGAGATAAAAGGTTTAAGCAAATATTTAGCACGCTTGATTAAATTGCAAAGAATAATTTTAATGTTAGAGAACATCATCCAAGTGAGAAAATATTTAGCATGTGGGCTAATTTATATAAGATAAAGAGAAACAGAATCTCAGCAGCATAAATTGATGTTTCTCAAGCCAACCTTCCTAATTTTATTATTAGTCAATTTATCATTGTAAATCTCTTTCCATTAGGGAAAGTGAGGACAGGTTGGTCGGGATTTGGCGTTCCATCCGCCCTGGTTAACACGATTATATAAGGTTGTTAAACTCCGAATTTATTATTATTATTATAATTCATAATTAATATATATATTATATTCTATATATATATTATATAATTATCTGTGGTGAATGTTAAAATCAAACATCCGCATTCGATAGCGATGACGAAAAAAAATAATGATGCTACCTATCACTAATAGTTTTATATAATTATTTTATCTATATTAAAGTTTATATATAACGTATAATAATTTATTATATCATATAATTTATATTATATAATATAATTATTTATATATTATATATTATATATATAATATATAGTATATTATTATAATATATTATATAGTTTTTATTATATTGATTTATATAAGAGAGAGAGAGGGAGATGAAGAAGAGGAGAGAGAGAGAGAGAGAGAGTATCAATTCTTTTTTAATTTTTCGACGTTCGCCATGAACGAAAGTTGTTCCCGTATTTGTATTTTCGTGTCCCATATCCAGTTTGGCCTGGACCTATTATTTATTATATGAAGATGAATAGTATGTACCGCCGAGCTTAAATTACTTAACAGAGTAGAGGCAACTTTCAAGACTTTGTTTATAAAACCATGGATGTATGTGTTTTTCTTTAATTTATTTTCTAAATCAGTTTCTTTTCGTTAAATAAATTGTCATAGTAAACTACTCCTTTCATTAATTACTTCATCACACAACTCGAAAAATAGTGTAGGAGCTACCTACTCACCTTTGTATACGCTCGATTATAATAATAGTATATATATATATTATTTATATATATAATACTATCTATATATATATAATTTTATGTATATTATTTAAATGATATATATTTAAGATGTCAATCTCTCCGTCTTGAGGATACGGTTCGAAACTTGGAGAAAGCAACACAGTTTAAGCTACAAAAAGTTATACTTATTTATATTATTGTATACCTACTTAACACCTATATTATATCTATTATATATATATATTACGTATTATATATATTTATATCATATTATCGTATATATTTATAATATATATATATATTATTTAATGTACATAACACGATATATATTTTTTATTTCATTAGAATTATGCAGAGATCTATATACTATAATTAGACACCAATATAATATATTATAAATATAATATATATATATTAATTTTCATAATTTTTTATATATATTTCAGGGGACAGTAGAATAAGACCGTTCGCAAGTTTTAAGTGAAATGGAAAACAGATACCACAGTGAACAAGCTCAAGCAAAAATTTATATTTGTATATTATAATTAATCTCAATTATATATATATTTATTATATTTATATATATATTATATATATATATATATAATTATTATAAATATTTAATATATTATATATATGATACTTATAATTATATTATTATATATTTATATATATAATAATTTATTCTATATATATAATATTATATATATGATTTATTATTTAATGGATTTATTATTTTACCCACTTTTCCGATTGGGTAGGTGGTACGTACAGACCTATCCACTAACCCCCCTATCATTTTCCTCACCCACCCCTACACATCTATCCCTCGCACAGCTAACTCTGGCCTCTCACTCCTTCTTCCAGATTCTTGTATTCCATCATCCACTCCTTTTGTACTGCTTCACTCTCCTTCTATCCCCTCCCTCGCCCAAGTATTAACCACTCTCCTGTTCTCCATTTCACGAGTGCCATCCATCTAACTTCCCTTCTCCGCTCTTCCTACCAACCTATCCTTCATCCATCTCTCCCTCACCACCTATTCTTCTCTCCCGTTACTATAGCTAACACCACAACCGTTAACCCCTTCATCTACAAATACTTCAACTTGCTTCTGACTGGATCAACCCCCAGTTTTCACACCATACAACGCTGGTACACAAATTTTTAAAATACTTATCTAACTTTTCTTGTGAAATTCCGCCCCTTTCGATAATTCTCTCGACCATCAAAGCTCTCATTCCTTTCTCCTCTCTATGTTCATATCTCTCCTTGATCCTCCCTTCCATCATCTCATCGGTAAATATCTAAAAATCTTTAGTTCTTCCAATACTACACCCCTACTGACCCCTCCCCCTCCGCTCTTTCCTCCTCCTCAAACACTAACACTTATACTTACTGGATTTTTTTTAAGCCCATTTTGTTCCACCACCATTCTCTCAAACTCCTCACAAATCCGCTCAGCCTTCCGCTTCTTCCGTCTTACTAGGCGCTTTATCGTCGCGCAAACTAGTATCACGTGTTCCTTCCTCTATCATTTCCCAGTCATCAAATCCACCCCTCCCTCCTCACCTTCTCTGCAAAACTTCTCCATAAACAATTGGAATAGCCACGGGACATTACACACCTGCCAATCTTTTCAACCAACATCTCACTCTTCACCTCCTACCTCTTCAAACCATTCTATATTTCTATAAAGCTACCCTTTACCTAATTTACCCCTACTCCATTTTCCTCAACACCCTCCACAATTCACCCTCTTCACTCTATCATATGATTTGAAAAGCTTTCAAAACAACCATAACTTCCCTTCTTCTTACTTTTCTTCCACAAGCACTTTAGATGTAACTGGTCCACACACCTTCTTCCTCCCTAAATCTTTGTGTTTTCCCTCCCGTTAAACGCTCCACTTCTCTCCAGTTTTCCATACACTTCTACCACATTAAAGAATATTATACCTCTATAATTCCACATTCCAGTACTTTCCCTTTCCTTATACGTGGAACAAAACACATCTCCAATCCTTTGGTACCCTCACATCCTCAAAACAATATATTATATACCTTAACAACGATTCTCCACCTATACCTCATTTGAGAGCAAACTCTATGATCCTGCTTTATCAGATTCCTTTATTTTCTTTATTCAACGGATAAATTTCCTTCATTTGTATTTCATCCTCCCCTCCCTCCCCAATTCTCCATCTCAACCTCTTGCAAATTTCTCCACTCCCCCACCCACTTATTCATTAAATCCATAAAATTACTGCCCGACCTCTTCTCACCCTATCCTTCCTTCCATATCCATATCCCATCTCCTGCCTATCTCATTCCCCACCCTCTCTGCTTCCTTTTTTTAATTATTTACCAGACATCTTGCCCGATGCAATTTTCCTCACTTTTCTCACCATTCATCTATTTTCTTTCATTTCGTCCTTCACGCCCTCTGCTTCACTTCCCTTCTATATTCTCCAGCATTCTCTTCTATTTCCCACCTTGCACATAGCGCTCCGTTTTTCCTTTCACACCTCTCACTCTCATTCCACACTCACTCCTTTCTTCTGCTTACACCCACCCTTTTACGTCATACCTTCTAGCGTTCACATATCCTTCTTTATAATCCTCAGCTCACCTCCATCCCAATTCCGTCCCCTCTCATGTCTCTTCCACCTCATCATCCATACCTTTCCTAGAACTCTCTTACATGTCTCCTCCATTTTTCACCTTATCACTTGCTACTCTCTTTTTCTCCTGTCCCTCTTATATATATTATATTAATATATATATAATATAGTATCTTATATATATATGTATATATATATATTATAGCTTCTATTAATATATATATATATTATATATATAATTCATGTATATTATATAATCTATTGTATATATATATATATATATATATATTAGTATTATATATTAATATATATTGTCGTTTACATCCATTACGCTTTTAACATTTACAGATAGAAGATACACGTTTATATAATAATATATTTGGTATATATATATATATATTATTATATATATATATATATCTTATATATATACTATTATATTTATATATATATATTTCTACATAATCTTATATATATATATATATATTATATTATATATATATATTATTAATATATAAATACATAAATTATTAATATATATATATCTATAATTATAGATACTTATCTATTTAATCATTATATTAAGTATACATTAGTATATATTATATGTTTATTAATATATATAAATATTTATTATGTATATTATATATATACTCTATATATATTAAATATATATAATTATATATATTATATATTATATTTTATTATATATTAATATATATTTATATTATATATATATATATAAATTATATATTATACGTATGATATATATATTATATTTATTATTTATATTATATATATATATTTATTATATTTATATATATATATATAATGATATATATTATTTAAATATAGAAACATAATATATAATATATAATACTATTATATATATATATAATATATATATTATGATATATTTATTATTATATTATATTATAGTTATATATATATTTAATATATAATATCTATATTATATTATTAATATATTTTAAAAAGAAAATTAAGCAGATATAGGTGTTATTAGTTTAAATTAATTGTGTGTCTGTGAGTGTGTATGTTTGGATACTTAATTAATTAATTAAATAACACAAAGAATCTGTCATGTATTCCGCTCTACGCACGTATCTCATTCTAATTCTTATTTTACGTATAAAAATGTCACATATGAACGGATCAGTGCTTAAAGAATGTACGTATGTACGTACGTATGTATGTAAGTACGTGTACGTACGTACGTAAATACGCAAGTTCGTAGTTTCGTTATCTTTCTGTGTAATTAAAATTTATATATATTTACAACTCCATATTATAAAGACTGAAAACATTACCAAAATAAAATTAATATAAACACCTGTATTATAAAAACATAAAATGAATAAATTATAATTATCTTTTTCTTTTTTTTTTTTTGCGTTGAAAAAAAAATATAACCAAATTTATGAAGATAAACGATACATTTACGTATTTGCTATTATTATTATTATTATTATTATTATTATTATTATTATTATTATTATATATATTATTATATTATTATTATTATTATTATTATTATATTATTATTATTATATTATTTTATTATTATTATTATTATTATTATTAGATCGTTGGTTCATTCTACATGTTTCCTCTTTCGTTTAAATATATGATTAAATCAGTTTTAAATGGTAGATTACAGCATGCGATACATTTTAATTATTTTGTCACTCGTCTATTTTAGCATAACATCCATTATGCATAATTATTTATACTTATTCGCGCGCGTCGCACAAACACACACACACCACAACTAATACAGACACCGCACCATACCACACACAACACACCCCACACACCAACACACACCACACACCCGACAAACACGACAGCACACACCAACACCACACACCCACACGACAAACACAAACACAACACACACAACAACACAACACACACACACACAACACACACACACACCACACACACACACCAGAATAATATATTATATAATAAACTATTATATATTAATAGTATATAAGTATAGATGATATCAATTTGATAAATTATCCTATCTTATATATCTACATCGTAGGCGTAGTATTGATATATATATAAGGGGTATCTAGTGGGTTCAGGGGTTTAAATCCAAAAGGGCTATTTATTTTTAACATCGAACTTTTTTATCTGAGTTGAGTATTTTACATTTATTTATAAAATATAAAAGTAGAACAACTCTCTCTCTTTTATATTAATAGATATGAGGAAACCTATTTGTAGTTCTGATAGATTTTCACCTAGATTAATTCTTTAGATATAGTCTGATCAGTTATAGCGGAGGCAATACAACAAAGATTGGAAAATAATGTGACTTTCTGATTGGACATTACGGATGCGCAAGCAGCAATTGAAGAAGTTTTAGACGTGTTCAACGTTGCGAATATATATGGATTGTGTGAATATTTTGATGTCTCATAGTTCATATTAGTAAACACACTAGAAATTGTTACTCGTGGAAACATATGCGAAGTAATTAAGGTCATATTCTATGAAATACAACTGATGTTGTGCAAACAAGGTGGGTGGAAATTACGCATGGATTGTTACGTTTAGAAAAAGGTTTTAGAGCAATTGTGTAGCTTTAGAGAGTTGAGATGGTCAAGATATGAAACTCTTAAACTCAAATCTTATGGAAATCTAAAGTCCACGAGTGAATGGATTATAAGTTCATATGATGTTAAATTGTTTTCCCCTTCATTTCGTTATGTTCTACATTGTAGTCTCCATTCTTAGTGACAGCAACTGCTCTTAATCATATTGAGAATGTGATACTTTGAAAATTTCGCGAAAATATCGACAATTTTCAAGACGCTATTTAGTATTTGCACAGAACTTTCTTTCTGTTTATTATTAATAAAAGAGAATGGAGTTATCGTGTCAGGATCACATGTAAATGAAAGAAACCAAGGAATTAAAATTTGATTTCGTAATGATTTTTCAAACCAGTGACAAGGACTCACACAGGTCAACAGAATCACTTTACGTCTATTTGCCTACAAATAGTTTGATGCCTTATGTGTCTATAACAAAGTTATTAAAGCTGTGTAATGCGGTGATGTACTATTAGCATTTTTTCTTTTAGTTGTAGACTGTGTATACAATTAAGTGTAAATTATTGAAAAAACCTAGGGTGCTTTGTGGATTTTTGAGCATGTTTGGTGTTTGGTTAATTTTTTTCTTGACTGAGACAGTCTCGATAGGCTCATATGGCTTCTTACTGTCTCTATATTTCTAATGTTCTAACTTTACTGAATTTATTCCAATTTTACAACTGTTTTTTGCGTTCAACAGAATATAAGAAGGGAGAAATAAATATTTTTCTAATTTTCCTCCAGCAAAGGTTAGCTTACTGAATATTTTGGGGAAAGGGAGGGATCCTAAAACACTAACTTATACATATACATTTAATAGGAATAATATATAATATATATATAATATATATAGTTATATATGATAATAATATATATATAATAATATATTTTATATAATATGTATATATACTAACATATACATATAATTATTAAATATATATTATTATATATATATATATATAATTTTCAGATATTTGTATCTCATTCTTGTTTTGTTTTTATTCAAGAATTCGTATTTGAAACCTCCAATACACTATCCAGAAGCGTTACCATATACGATACGCAAGCCTAGATATACAATCAATATATTCTTTACACATATTAAAAAAGCATGTTAAAAATGATAGCATATAAAAGTATTAGTTGAGAAAAATAAGCCCAATCAGATATAAAACTAAAACTACATTAGATAAATATTGAAAGTGGAAATGAAATTTAATTCATTGTTTTCATAATTTGATGCTCATATTTGTGTTAAAAAAGGACAGATGTATTAAAATATATACCTAAAAAATTGTTTATATGTGAAAAGTGTAAATCATCATTATTTAAAATTTTCATATATATATATATATAACTTATTATTTATATATATAATTATATATATATTATATATATATATAGTTACGACTACTATATATATATAGTATTAGTATATATATATATTATATATATTTATATACATTTAATATATTATTAATATATATAACCAAAAACGAAAGAGAAAGAGGAAATTCTTATTTTTAAAGTTAAGAAAAATGACAATCTCTAAAATTTGAAGTAAAATATAGAGGATCCCTGGAACGAAAACGTTTGTTACTCTTTATGACTTGAATATTGTACCTTAAATATTAGGGAAGCCATTTTCGTTAGCTCAATATGCAATGATTGGGAGAGAGGAGACCGTGTTTATGAATAATATAACGCACAGGATATGGTGGATGAAGGATAAATTTACTTGAAGATACACTATAAATTCAAGATTTTGGCAAACAGATGTAACTCGCATCAAGTGTTTGGTTTTAGAATCTAAAAAAAAAAAAATATTATTTATATATTTTTGTAGTTTTAAACCTTTGTTCTTAAACAACCCTCTTTCATATCTGAGAGATGTGATTTATTTTCATACTCTCTCAATATATATATAATAATATTATTATTATATATATTATAATATAATATAATAAGTAATAATTAATATAATTATATCTTATAATTTATATTATCTATATATAGTATATATATTATATATTATATACGGTATTATATATATAGCTACCTATATATTTATATATATATATATATATATATATACGAGACTTATACCAATTCAAGGATACATTCTTATAAATTATATAATACGTTGCGTTTAGATGACATTTATATGAAAAATAGCTTCAGTAAATATATCATATATTATAATAATATATTATAGATATATATATATATATTATATAGTATATTATTATATATAATATATATTATATATATATTATAATATATACAATATATTATTATTATATATATTATGTATTATATATATATATATATACTTATATATATTATATATATATATTATATTTTTATATCATATTATAGATAATAATATATATTATTATATATATCTTATATATATTTCATATATATTATATATAATTTATATAGCTATTTATATTATCTATATATATATTATATATATATATATACTAACTCATATATTATATATAATATATATAATAAATATTTATATGTATGTATGTTTAATGTATAATTTCTAATTGTAAGCAAACTGTAGGGCAAAAAAGTTCGCTTTAATTTTAATCAAGGTGACTTAACGAATAGACGAAGCAATCAAGTATCGCTTTGGGATTTGGCTACAAAATTCACTTATCAATTGTATAATTAATAGATATATATTCTATATATATCTATATATATATATAATATATATATAGTATATTTTATATATATATATTATTATATTACTTATATATATATAATTATAACACTATGTATATATATATATATTATTCTATAATATTATATATATATATAGTATATATATATATTATTATATATATTATAATAATATATATATATATATTTATGATATTAAAATATTATTATATATATTTAGTGTGTGGTATATTCCTCCCCCTTTATAAAGGGTTATTTAATAGATCTATACATCTTAGGTGTCCGTAGGAAAACGACTATAAGGACATTCCAATATTTTTTAAGCACATTCCAACAAAGTCATAAAATTCAATGTCTTTCTGATGACAATATATAAGCTCATTCAAATGTGTGTGATTACTGAAGCTTCTCAGATTTTTCGCAAGATTCTTCTTATACTGCAGCTTTCAACGTACTTTAGGGAACCACACTATATCATTGAGTATTTCACCTTTTCTATTCTTGTTTGAGCCTATTGATATTTTTTTTCCTTTTCTTTCATATGCCACCAAGTTGCTATTATTTGGGACTCCTACCTCTATAATGCAGCACTTCTGCTCCCTCTTATTTTAGCTACGATATCCAGTCTATTGTGGATGACTGTTACATGTTGGGATAACTGAATCATAAATTAACAGCACCTCATACATTTCTTCTATTTTTAGGGGATTGTGCTTCCAGTAGTTGGCACTGCAGATGGCGTTAAGCCTTTCAGTATATAGATGTTGGTTGTTGAGTATTATCTGCCAAATGTGCAGGAAAATGGGATGTCCCTGTCAAACTCTACATTTGTCGCTAATATTCTTCTTATTCGTATTGTTTTCTGTGTCATCTTGTTCTGAGTGTTCGGTCTTGAGCGTAAATAATCCTTTTTCTTGCTTGCAATCGTCTCCTAGTGAATATCTTATTGAAGTATTTCCTTTCCATTATACTTTGACTTTCTATGAGTTTCTTGTTATTCTTTGCGATGACTTGGTTGTCTCCTCGTACCCTTATATTGTTTCTCTTTATTTACTCTTGCGATTATTTAAAAATATTCTCTAATTTTTCATTTTGAAGTTTTTTCTTCAACTTTGACCTTGTTCAATATAAAGTATATATTCTTTCATGTTATTGTTTTCTTTTTAATTAGCGAAAGTTGTTTTGGCTTTCCATTTGTAGTTAGATACACCATTAGAGAGAATCTTGTTTTCTTTGCACTTCCAGGTATTATGCCTCCCTTTACTCTTCTGAACAATCTTCACTCAAACTAGTAGGATGACGTACGGCTCATGCTTTGATGGTTTCTACTTTATTTTTACAAAGAAAGGGGAGGGGTTGTTAACATTTGGTTCTTTTAAATATTCTCTTTCTAGATTCTCATTCTTCAACTTATGTTCTACTTCTCGACTTTCCACGTCCTAATATTTATAAGTTATTTTCTGTCAGTTTGCCTTATATTCGATGGTATCGTCTATCGATGTTTATTTTTCTTTTCTCCCTTCTGGTGTAAGGAAAGAACACATTTATGGCAGGACCAAAATTCCAGTACATATACTCGAATTCTTGAATACTCTCATCGTTGTGTCTTGTTGTTGGGGAATATATTTTAAGTCATAAAGATTAATCAAATCATAATTTACTATCAGAGCTTCAACGGAAGCTATATATTCTATATCCATTTGTAATTTATTTTTTTATTTCTTAAAGGTTTGATACTAAATTGTCAAACTATAGATAACGAGTCCCCTTGGAATGTACCTCTTTTTATGTTGATTTTTTCACTTCAATAGTCTCCTTTTATATTGTTTTGAAATTGACCTTTCCATTGTGTCTTCCCTTCTTAAGATATATATTACTTTATAATTATATTTTAATTATATAATATGATATATATAGATATTATATATTATATTATAATATATATATATTATTTTATTTATCAGCTATATATAATATATATATTATTATATATTATAATAAATATATAATGTCATTCATTATGGGCATGGCCCTATCAAGGAGGGGGACAGAAATAAAAATAAAAATATCAAAAAGATTAATAGAGATTCTTATGCTCTTGCTTCCTTTTATTTTCTCTTCTTCTTTGTCCTTCTTCGTTTTTCTCTTCTTTCTATCTTTTTTTTCTGATCTTTTTTTTCTCTTCTTTTCTTCTTCTCTTCTTCTGTCTTCTTCTTCTTCTCTTCTTTTTTTTCTTCTTTTTAGAAACCTTTTCATCATGATCATCAAAGAATCTGCAATAACAAACTGATTAGCAGAATTTCTTCAACCTCTTTTCTATGTGGCTTCTTTTTTTTCTTTCTTTGGTTCTCTGTTTATCAGCAATCATATAAACAATGGATTGAATCATTCAAACAATTTACTCCTGATTTATTCTATATTTCCATTAATTTTCATTTTCTTTCTTCAAAAATTTCAAAGTCATTTCAAATTGCCTTAACCATTACATAAAATCCCTTTCTTATACACAATGAGCAAGTTGGTTAGTCTATCGACGATATTCACACCGGTGTATCGCTGTCAATGGAGACAAAAATTTAAATAAAAAAAAAATTATCATTGAATTTGAAATTTGATCGTGTTCTTTTTTTTTGTTTTTTTTTTCAAAATTTTTAAATTAGAAATTGTTTTAATGTTAACTAAATAGTATGAAAAATCAAAATATCGGTGAATTTTTTTATTTATTATTTGCATTAATGTTTAATTAAATGAAAACCTTTTTAAATTTATTTTTCAATCTACATATTAATTTACTTTCATGTATTTAATTTAATACTTATATGTTTATGGTATGAATTAAATTTGTTTAAAATATCACTGTTAAATGTTTCCTTTCCGAGTATTTTTTTTTCTTTTATAGCAAAGACAAATGTTGGTTTAATTTTGCTAATAATTAACAGATATAATAATATAATAATAATAATAATAATAATAATAATAATAATAATAATAATAATAATAATAATAATAATAATAATAATAATAATAATAATAATAAATAAATAATAAATAATAATAAAAAGTACTAATGTTACCTTAATTTTAATAATAACTTGGCATGAAATTCTAAAAGTGGCGACTTCAATAACAGAAATATTAGTAAGGCCTACCACGAATATTGCTATCATCTACAATAATAATAATAATAATAATATAATAATATAATAATAATAATAATCAATAATATAATAAATAATATCATAATATATATAATAATTATAATATAGTTAATAATATAGATAATATATCTATACATAATAGTATAATATAATAATAGAATAATATATAATATACTATATAATAATCATAATATATATAATATTGTATTTATTATTTATAATAATAATAATATAAATAATAATAGTAAAAATAAAAATTAAAATAGTTGTGAAGTTTTTATTTACCTCTAAGAATAAAAGTCAAATATGACAAGTGAGAACGAACGATAACATTACTAAAAATATTATAATAAAAAAAAAAAAAAAAAACAATAAAAAAAATGGCTTCGTGAATGAATAAATAAATAAATAAAAATAAAAGTGTCAGTGTTTGTAAACGGTGAGAAAGTTAAAATAAATATACATAATAATTTAATATGCTATTATAAAATCTTTATAAATTTTGATAAATTAAATGAATCTAATCGTAAATATAACTATAAATAATATAATTACTAATAATATAATATATATATTATTTAATAATGAACTTTAATAATAATTTATAATTAATAAATATTAGAAATAACTAAAACTTTGTTCCTTTTAGTAATTCCAATTAAGATGAAAAACAAAATAAGGATAAAATATTTTTTTTATTTATATAATTCATTATATATAATTCATAATTAGATATTTGATTATGATAAAATATATAATAATAATAAAGATTAAATTCAATATAATACAATAATAATAATAATAAAATGAATATATATAAAATCAAGTTATAATAAAATAACGAAAATGAAAATTTCATCAGACAATTTTCTCTATAAATATAATATAATATAGATCTATGTAATATATACTAGTATCCCATAATAACAATATATAAGAACTAATATTATATAAATTAATATGATAATAACAATCATATAATAACAAAATTAATATAAAGGAAGGAACTAATACATACTTATATATATATATAATAGCTTATATAATTAATATATTAAAATATAAATATATATATATATTATACTTTTATATAATATTATTAAATTAATATAGTGTAATAATAAATCAAACAATAGTTCAAGAATTATAATAATATCATAATACTTATATATATATTTATATATATATATATATATATTATATATTATATATATTATATATATTCTATATATATTATATTATATATTATGTTATATATTTATATATATATATATATATATATATTCTAATATATTATATACTAAATTGTATATATATATTATTCTAACTAATGATAAATTATATATATATATATATATATATAATATATATTATATATATAAGTATATATATTTATTAGATATATATATTTTAATATATACTCTTTAATTTAGTGCGTAAAAATGTAAGACGGTAGTACTTGTTAGCGGACTTAATACTACTTCCCTTGAAGTTGAAAGGTTCCTTCTAGAATATGTAATATTAAAAATTAATAGAGAAAATAACTCTGCACAAGGAAAGCTGACTCTTATGAGTTGCTATCAACGTCATTTCCGATAATTAAATATTTTAACTTTAAGAGTTACATTTTAACTTAATAATATTTTTTTTAATTTCATTTCTTTTTAATAGAATAAATTTTATTATATTATTAATATGAAAACTATAGTTCATATTGTGTGTGTTGAAATAATTAATAGCCCTAATAGATATATTGTAAAAAATTTTGAAATTATATTAGAATAATTAGTTGTGAATATTATCAATCAACATCTGTTTGTGTATTATTCAATACTCGGTTATTACTTAAGAATTAAATTTTGATTTTCTTTAATAACTAATGATTCTTTTATTTAGATTACGTCCTAGTATTACTTAATATTTTATTGAATTATTATTATTGATTAATATTATTATGTATACTTCTTTTAATTTTATCATATTTTTATTTTTCATTGCTAGTATTCATTTATGTTATTATTTTATTAATTATCTATGATTTCGTTGTTGAAATTCGCCCCCAATCATATCCTTTCAATTATAATTTTGTCTTCGTTGTTAAAAAATTCATAGCCTTGAAAATCTTAAAACCGGATAAGTTTGCCAATGATGTAGATAATATAATATAGTATATACATATATATATAGTTATTATATAGTATACACTATATATATCCGTTCATTGCGAATAAATTCGATCTCTCAAGTATATCATTAGTATTTGACAAAACTTCGGGTTAAAATTGATGTTAAACTAATATAATTATATCTATATTTATATATATACTATTTATATATATTATAATATATAATTACATATTATATATAGTATATTATTTATATTATATATATATCACTATTATCTATGTATATATAATACTAGTATAGGAGTTATATACTCAGTCATGATATACTATACACTTTATAGTCTATATCTCCATACCTAAGCTTACAGTCTTAACTTGATATAAGATACCGATTAGATACTATACTTACTTTATATTATACTTTCACAGTAAGTTATACGGTCACTATTTAATAATACGATAAGCGCTATCCTGACTTAGTAGTATATGCCCTCGACCTCACTGTTACATAATGTATATCTGCGACCCTATGATATGCTATATGATCATATTTATATATATATATTATACCGTGATATAGTATACTGCCTATAGTAGGATATATTAGTCTAGATATAACTATATAGTATATATATATAATATAACACTATTATTGCCTCTATCTACTAAACACAGCCTCACTATAATATTTCGCAAACCACATGTACATTCTCTAGTGATAGAAAGCCAAGTTATATAAATTATACATAATATGTTAAATCCTATGTAGTTAGAGATTAATATTAATAAGTTAACAATTTATAACCAATTTATAATTAAGTAACAATATATAATTCATTAATGTATAATTGTAAATCGTTTGTAATGGGATATAATCAATAATTTACATAATTTAATTAATAATAATTATTTGTATGTAAATAATTATTCCTTAACCGAAATATTTAATTAAATTGATAAAATAAAATAAATAGAACGCTGTCTTTTAAGAATTCAAATTAGTCTTA
Organism: Trachelipus rathkii; assembly: GCA_015478945.1. Classification (NCBI taxonomy): domain Eukaryota; kingdom Metazoa; phylum Arthropoda; class Malacostraca; order Isopoda; family Trachelipodidae; genus Trachelipus; species Trachelipus rathkii. Next base: position 28,240 of record JABUQX010139003.1, on the reverse strand, counting down.
ATGTAACTTGTTTCAGGCAATTTGGATGTTTCTCATAATTTTATACAAAAGAAGGACGTTAAATAAGAGGGACACTATCACTTATTATAAAATGTGGCTTTAATTTTTTATTATGTTCACAAAAATAAATATAAAGAAAAAAATTCTTTTAGTTTTCTAAGTTTTATACTGGATTAATAATATTCTTCTAGACAATAGAGCTCTATATTGGAAGTCAATATTTACTTTACTAGAACAGTTTACATGCTTGATAATGTAGCAGTGGAAGAGAGAGAGAGGAATGACGTAAGTATGTTGTAATTAAGTGTATTTCGGTATCCTCATAATTTTGCATTATAAAAAAAGCATAATAAAATACACATAATTCATAACACGTAATATTATTTAATAATAGTATTCTGCTAGCATTTGAATAGTAGCTAAGGAATCTATATATATTATTTCTACTACTATTAAATGAAATTTGTTTTCGTTTATTCTAGAATTAATAATGTAATAACTACATATCTCTAAATAAAAAATTTTATATATTATAATTATAATATATAAATATATATAGTAATATATATATTATATAAGAATATAATAATATACGTTGATAATATTGCATTAATTACTATCTATTATTAATTATTATAAATAATATAATATATTATCTGGTATACTTATATAATAATATATATCAAGCTTATTATAATAGATAATCATATTATACTTATATAAGTCATATATATATATTATAGATTGAATTATAATTATATATATACCTATCTGACCCGTTCTTCTACTCCGTGCTCCTCTAGTTTATACAGTCTAACCTGATGTAGACTCTTATCCTATATCTGCCACCTCCCTAGCTCTATAATGCCTTCAGGGGGTCATATAATAAATATATTATTATCAGTATTATTTTCTATCAGTATATAATTAATTTTTATATCTCTAGTTATAATATATTATATATATTATTGATACTATGATATATATTAGTATATTGATATATATTATATTATATATAAATTCCTATTCAATATTAATAATAATACTAATAATAAATATTATATATATATTTATATTAATTAATATTAGTATATATATATATATAAATACAGATTATATATATATTATATATATATATATAAATATATTATATAATATATACTATATACACTACTATAATAGTTATATATATATAAATATTGCTTAATTATATATATTTTTTATGAGCATCAAATTGATATATAATTATTATATGATTTATTATATATTAATATAGAATATTTTATATATCACTGTCTCATCACATCATCAAAAGAACTTAGCTAGTTGCTCACGATCACTTTATCAGTAGATGAATCTGCTACCACTCGTGTTATAGATAATAATATTATATTTATATAATATATATATATTACTGCTATACTTATCTACTCTCTATCTTATCTATATGATTATATTATATAAATATAATATAATCAAAATATTTCTCCTTATTCATGTATAATTCACTGTCATTACTTTACTTACCTCAGAATTGTAACGTTACATTATGTTTAATCCTCTCCTATATCACTTACTTCATACTCTTACATACACCGGCTACGTCCCTATGGTTAGTCTCTCTCCTGGCTTATAGTGTATCTGCGGTAGTCGTCCATCATATTCTGATATAGTATATTAATAGATATATATTATATAATATATTAATTTAATATATAAAAGATATCATTTATATATATAATATTATATAGTATATAATAGCTTATATACTAATTAATATACTATATTATATATAATTATATCATATATATATTACAATATACTTAATTTATAGCACCCTTCATTATATATAACGCTTAGATTATATATTATATTATATACGTATATATATATAGTATGATACATTAATATATAATATATATATATATGGTATAGTAAATATTAATTTATCTATATGATTCATCGTCCTCTATATCCTCTATAAATTTATTATGCTAAATTAAATGTTAATAATACTAATATATATTTATACTGTATAAATTATATAATATATAAATTAAAAAATAATACTATAAATATATATATCATTATACTAATTATATATTATACTTAAAATAATAAGAGAGATATTTACTTCCAGTAGTTATGAGTTCATACTCAGTTAATATTTACTAAACACACCTGTGTATTTTGGAAATAATGCCGCCATAACGGCCGGATCTTATCTTGACCGCCCACGTCCCATACTGTGAAACTGATATTTTTATATTCTACTGTCTCAACATTAAAACCTGTTTGAAGAAAACTTTGAGTTAGCGATATTATTAATATAAGATAATAGTTGCGCGTTTCTGCGCACTTTTTGAATTAGTATGGATTAATATGATAGCTTCACTGATTGGTGGATTGCTTAGCCAATCATAATACATTTAATAAAACTATATTCAATGAATTTTGACTTAAAAAAACAACAACAATTTTTGTATTACAAAAGCATTCCCGATGCCAACATTCGTGTTCGTAAAACGTGATCCTACTTTCGGGAGTCAGAGGGAGATGGAATTTGCATTCCTGCAGACACATTATGGTCTATAATATGACAATGTGATTAATCCAGTTTTTGGACAATGAAAACTATCGACTTCATGATGACTTTGAACAATGAAGTCGCATCAATCAAGAAGAATAGCTCATCTGAACACTACTATAAACTTATATAACTCCGAGAGTAAACTAGTCTTCCAGTTTTTTAAAAGCATGAATGTAAACTCCGGGAATGCTTTTGTAATACAAAAACTTGTTTTGATCGCATAAAAATTCATAAGATGGAGTTTCATTAAATACAAATATGCTCGCATAACAGCTCCATCAAATCGTGCAGCCATCATCAATGAATAACATTTATCAATTTGTGTTAATCTATAATTATAATTCAATAAGCGCCCCAGAACACAACTATAGTCGTCTACAAAAGACGAGCAATTCATTGTTTAAAATCATCCATCATGACATCACTAATTTAAAAAGTGTAGTTTAAAAACTCTTATAACTCAAACTGAGTTCCAGAACTTATCGAATTTGGAGGAATTAATACATATTACTAAGTGATGATGGATTCAATGATTCGCGGGAGAGTTTATTTCAACATTATTTGCAGCCTGAAACTGTGAAAAACAAATGAATGAATATGACTAATAGTCATGATACATGAGAAATGAAATTTTTAAGACAAAAATGACAAATCGGTGAATATATTCCATTTCAATGTAAAAATTTGTCTTGATTTGAGATTTTGTCACAAAGATTGATTCTCAGAGTATAAAATACTGTAATTTTTATTCTGATACAATTTTTACTCATTAATTATAATCTTTATACAAATTATACATGGAAAAACTGGTAAAATGGAAACTTTCCCCCCCAAAAAAAATTTATTCTTCCACAAAAAGTTAGAATCATCCTTAATAATATTTGTTATATTTTATCTAATATCTTTAATAATAAAAGTTATTACTTTATCTAATATCCTTAATAATGTTGTATTTTTCATCTAGTCTTAGAAGTATTCAAAAATTAACTTCAAATAGGCCTACTGTAACAAAATAATCAACAATATGAAAACAAATTTAAAACCTAAAATCAACTGTTAAGCATTTGTATTACACATCCAGATAATGGTTACGGTAGAGAATAAAAATATTTTCTTTTCAAAGCAAAAAACTTCCAATCACTAAACGTTTTTAATTCTTTTACTACTAACATTTGCTTAATAATTAAGTGCATTACATCAATAATAATAATAATAATAATAATAATAATAATAATAATAACTAAACTTAAAATTATAAACAAATGCAATCTAAATACTAACCAATTGTGGGAATAGTGGTTACTATTTCTCCTAATTTAAGTTTATATAGAATTGTGGTCTTTCCAGCAGCATCTAATCCAACCATTCAACAATCTGCAACAAATTCATTCACGTTCACATATTCTATCGTCTCAGAACTGGTGTCACAGATCTTCAAATGCTTATACGACATCGGTTACCCTCGTAATTACAGATCACACCGAGCAAAAATCAAAGAAAAAAAAAATAAAAATAAATATTAAATAAAATAAAATATAAATAAATAATAAAAAAAAATAGATTCATATTTTCCAAATTAATGTTATTTGAAATGAAGAGATAAATATTGAATCTAATTAAAAGAAAATATATATTATTTTAAATAATATAAAAAAAATATAATATTTGATACAAAATTAAAAATAGATATTTAAAATATGACATAGAAAGTATATATATATAAGTATAATATAAAAATAATATAAATATAATGAATAATAATAATATAAATACTTTTTATTTCAAAAAATATAAAAAAAAAAAAAAAAAGTAATGATATAGATAGTAAAAAGTAAAAAATATAATAAATATATAAATAAAATATATATAAATATATATTATTAGAAAATAAATAATAATAAAATAATAATAAATAATAAAATAAGAGTAATATGAGATATATATATATCATAATATGAGTAAAAAATAAAAAAAAAAAAAAATCTTATAGTAAGAATTAATATATCAATATAATAATAAAATAAAAAAAGGAAAAATTAGATGAATATTAGAGTCGAAAATGGAATATATAAAAATAAAAACAAGAAATAAAAAAAAAAAAGATAGGATGAAAATAAATAAAAAAAAAAATAAAAAAATAAAAAAAATAAAAAATATTATAAAAAATAGAAAAATAAAAAAAAATATATATAAAAAAAATAATATAAAAAAAAAATACTAAAAAATAATAAAAGTAAATATTATATATAAATATAATAATATAAGTCACAACTCAATAAAAAGGAAATATTAATAGCAAAAATAAATTAAAAAAAAATAATGTCTTAAGATATATTATAGCATAATAAGTATTTGAGTATCCAATGCCCAGCATATTGTGTGAATATATATATATATATCTTAATATATATATATTATGTATATGCCCGTACTCGAGTATCGTCCCGCCACCTAAATAATATGATGTTCCCTATATGCGCCATGACCCTATTCCGGTGTACGAAATTACCTCCAATCCTACTTTTAACTCACACGAGTCCAAGTAACACACTTCTAAAAAGATATCCCCAGCTTTCATTCTTTGAGAGATCACAAATCTTTCAAACTTTTTTATGTTCAATAAAAAGAGTTATTTAATCACTTGAATTAATTCATTATTCTGTGTATTGCTCCACACGAACTCTGTCTGACCCTAATTTATACACTTCAGATCTCTCACTTAGAAACTCCGAATCTTGACTTGCCTTATATATAGCTTATCTTATATAAGACTTATATATTATATATAATATGATATATATATATATATATATAAAATTATATAAACAATATAGCAAGATAAAATATATATATATTTATAGTTATTATTATATTATTAATAGTATGACTAGATATTTGATAATAATTTATTTCTCTTTACCACAGTTATCATAATATTAATAAATATTCTTCTTATACGAGTATATAGTTATTGTGAAACATCTGATATAATTATATAGAACAGTTGGAACCCTCAGATTTCCTCCGATATAAATAAAAGAATCCTCTCCACCACTCGATCGAACGTCTGATCTATTTATTCAGTCTCTCAGTTTGTGGAGATAACAACGTTAACGTTACATACATTTTGTCTAGTCAGCGATGAGCCCTGTAGAATTCTCACTTTCTATTACACTTAAATAATAATAAACATTCAATAAATAAAAAAGAATAATATAATAATTTTAAAAATAAATAATTATTAACGATAAATAATGAAATAATATGTTAATAATAATAATAATAATAATTAATAATTAATTAAATAATAAAGAATATTGAAGCTTTTGGGGATATAATACATTAAATTAATAATAATTACATTAAATTCAATTGATATTATTTCTTTTTAATTAAAATATTATATAATTATATATAATATTATATAATAATTTATTTAATTATATAATTTTTAATTTAATATAAATATGTATATATTATATATACTTATATATCAATAATTAAATTATTAGATAAATACATATTGTGATGAAGATGCAAGTTTTTAGATAAACTTTAAACCTAATTGAATAAATTAATTATTAATTATAATATTAATAATATTATTTTTTTGTTTTCTCACAGATAATTAATAACTGTAGACTAATGAATTAATACGAATTCATAAATTTAATTTTGATACAGTCATAAGCATAAAAAAATAAAATAATATATAAGAAATTATGCATAAATTAGTACAAATTATTAATAATTAATCAATACATAAATAAAATAAATATTATAATAATAAATAATATAATAAAATATAATAATAAAAATAAATAATAAAAATATAATTAAATTAATAAAATATTATAAAATAAAATAATATAAAATTATAGATTGATAAAATCCAAAATTTAGCTGACTCAGACTTTCCGACTCCCACAGATGTTCAAACCTGATCTTTGATTCTCAGTCACTGTCAATATTACACTCTCAAGTATTCATATTTTATCATTCTTTATATTGCGCATGTATTGGTACCTTATCTTATTTACTTGATAATAATTATGTATTATACTCACTTTTCTACCGAATAAACTACTTTCCATTCTCTTGTAGTAATCCACAACATCTGGCCGTTTTAGTCTTGAGGTCTAACCTTAATCTTCCAATACATCTCTCTCATTTCACTCTATGAATCACCTATCACATCTTTAAACCGAAAATTGATTAATCAGCTAAAGGCAAAATGAGTATATGAATCATTTCACAAATTTTCATATCTTAGTCAACAATTCAACATCCATAGCCCTGTATCGATCTCTCCATTTCCGTTTCTTCAGGTGTCTGCCCTAGTAGCCAAACCGTAGCCGATACACTTTTTCTACAATAAAATTGCTTCACTCAATAATATTCTAATAACGAATGATGAAAATACACATTAATACCACACGTGAGTACCCGTTACATTATTCCACCATATAGCTTATCTCACGATAGAACTCTCTCTCATCTGCTCACTCACACAGGCACACATTCACTTACTTATCTTACTACTCTAACTTACTCATCTCTCTACTCTCACTCACTCCTATAACTCTCTACACAATCTCTCTCTCCTCATCTCCCACTCTCTCACTGGCACTCTTCATCACTCACTCTGTCTACTCTGAATAATCAATTATCACTCTTCTTATGCCAACACAACACATAATTAATAGACTTATCTCATTACACGTGAACTTGAAGTTGTTCTAACTCGTGTTTACTCTCATTTTCTTATCCCAAATGTGAACTGTTTCGAATTCTGGCTTCAGACTTACTGAATTTATGTGTATCCTCGGTTTTATGAGACAAAAAATGTTACTTCCTCACTACAGCATAGTTAACTATCACTCTCTCTTTAAGGATTCGTTAACTGTAGAGCAAGACTTGATCCACGTCGTCAAACACGATATATAATCTCTCTATCTCGATAATAGAGAATAGTAGTTGGCTTTCCATATCTTCACTTAGACAGCGTGATATTCATAAACTCTGTTTTCTGGAACTAATAATTAACACGCATTGCTCTTCTTTAAGCATTTGTTCTAATTATTTACTCTTCTGCTTGCAGTCATTAGTATAACATGCAAATTCTACTCTCTCTTGTAACTTTTCTCTGAAGATCTACTCTCACCAAAAAAAAGGAATATTATATAGAAGATATACACAATTTCTCTACACAACAAATATTGAAAAAAATTTCTCTCTCTCTCAGTTAATAGTTTTTTTCTTTCGCTGTGCACCAGATCAATGATTATGTCGTACTTATCAGTGTATAGCTCGTGTTCAACACCTTTACAAAAAGCGGAGATCTTATTGCTTCCACCTGAAATCCTCAGATATGCCACTGACCCGTATGGCTATCTCAATATTATAGAAACGTCAAGCTGAAAATCCTACGACTGACTGTTCTCATTCTTGCATGTGAGATATGTTCTGCTCACCAGCGTCTTCTCTGATCATTATGTACTTTTCCTATTATACATCTAGGCACAAGTGAAAGCTAAGAAATCATCGGTCTCATCAAACTTTGTTGGATCCGTGTTAAACCACACTTAAAGACTGAGAGAAATAATCTATACAAGTATGTTACCCCTTATAGGTGCTGTACCTATATAATATAAAACTATCAAACTATAAGTACTAAGTATAAGATATAAACTATACTTTTCACCCTTCTCTCTGCTCAAATTCCCTGATAGAGACGCCATGTCTATCGTGATCAGTGGTCCTTATGTCCCAGTTGCTCGTTGATTAGGAAACGATTAACAAGGTGCATCACACACCCGGAAACAGATCCGCCTGTGTGCGCGCACGATTTCTAGTACTCCTCACATAATAATCCGCTCTGCGATAGTTCTTCTCATCTACTTTCGCGCAGAGTGTGCTCTCACCGCTGAAAGTATCTAAAGTCGTGATTAGTACGCCCTCTCCTCTGGCGTCATTTTATAGTGTCTGTCCTCACACTTCCTTCTCTTCTCACACCACAGGCAAAATCTCTCCACATCCAGGTTAGTAGATCCTGATGGAGGGCATTCTCACGACTCTCCTTCCATTCTCCTCTTCTGACGCCCATGTCCATTATCACCGACAAATCGTGCTGAGAGCCAGCTCTAAATTAACCAGTCACACTTTACGTCGCTCCTAAACACACTCCCGTAATCTGCGGCCGCGCTCATTTAGGACCTCAACACTCCTCAGTCTTGCTCCTTACTTGATCTCTGCACTTTATGTTCTCACTCTCTAATCAAGGTATACGGACACACGGATACTAATCTCGGAGAGCAATCTCGCACGCCTTCGTGTAATCACGTATGTTCTCCGGTTTGCACGGTCGTACTTTTGAGGAGTCTATCCACACTGCTTTATTCCAGTTGATCCTGGTGATCTCACAACTATAGCGTCGTGTAGCAAAATTCGGTGACCTATCATCAGGAGCGTAACATATACCTATCTCTTGCAAATTGTTTCGAAATGGGTTTTTCACCTGCAAAACTCATTACTCATCGCTCTGAAGGGACCTAAGACTACAATTTCTGCTTAAGATAGTGGAAGCACACATTGTTAAACTCGCACATGGTATGTATGTAATTGCCAAACACTCGCTGTACGTTCTGCCTCTCACCACCTGCCACCCTTAAATAAATTAAACTGGGTCCGTTTGATGTATAGCGAACGTGCGCTTGTGTGCCTCCATAGCGTCCGTACAGACTTATAACCATTGTCTGCATCCTGGACACTCTCACACACCCCACCTGCTCTCATTGCGCATTACATCCACCTGCAAGTATCTAACCTTTCTCACGGTCACTGTCTGCTCCCCTCTCTGTCCAGATTGTAGTACAATCGCTCATACCTACCCTTTCTCTGCCTCGGAATAATGACACGTTTCAATACGTCATCCCATCGAACGTCATCCTAGCACGAACTGAGCTCCAATAGCGACTGAGTTCTCATTTGTCGTCTATGTTTTTCCGCAAGCCTCTAACAAACACCATCGCCGAAGCAGTTGCCTGTCCAATTCACGGCAGGTCATCGTAGCGGAGTTTAACGCCTGCGGGGAATGAACAGTAATCCATACAAAGATGGTTCTCTCCACTCTGCCGTTCTCCTCACCACGCATGCACGTACACGGCATGCAGTGCTAAGCGCGTAGACTGCTGCAAGTGTATATCGAATGACGATAGCTCTAGTTATTTGAGGATGAACAGGAAGCACGACCGGAATATCACAACCTTATGCGCCAGTTGGTATCATCCCGTGTACGGCTCACGTGTGCGTGACGTTATATTCTATCTGCTACGATCAAGTCTCTATCTCTCTGCGGAAGTATCGATCATTTTTACCGCATGCTCTACTCACTGTCATACAGTAAGAGTGTTACTGATATCCCTTGAGATGCTGCTACTTTAGATTTAGCTTATTTAGTAAGAAATGATATTTCCGCAAGTTCGTGGATTTACACCAAATTATTGCTGTCCGAATTCCTGTAGCTCAATGCTCTCCAGATCCCATCAAGACACAATCAAGCTTTCCACCTCGTTCGCGGCATCTCACTAATTAGCCAATGCCAAGCGCTTGCCGTGTATCCGTATGACCGCAAATGCCGTATAGATCGCTGGAGCCGGATTACACACTGACAAATACATTCTTGCGCTAAGGTGGAGACTTTCAATATCCGCACTACCCAATAATCTGTCGCACAGCCTCTACGCAACAAGAAGCTTCTTGTCCTACACTCTAGCTTATATCCACCATTGTTATCCAAAGAGTGCCATGAGCAAGATTAAGTCTCATCTCTAGAAAAGTTATGCTTCGCTAGAGGGAATGCTCTCCCTAGCGCCCATAATCTGCATGTGTCCTTAACTTCTCCATGGCTTCTTAATGCGATGAGACAATAGTCGTCGTCGCTCTGGATCATCATTGTCCTTTATGCCATTAATGTCTCTCTCTATGAAGTAAATGTATCTATTCGTCCATAGATTCTCGAGCGTGACCGCTCGTTGAACACAGCGATTTTGTGCACAAGCCTATGCTTGGTTACAAACTAATATGTGCTATAGATTGGTAGTGCCGACCCTATGTGATGTTAGCTAAATCGCCGTGGGGCACTAATTTGATATTCGCTTTTGCATTTGCCCTGAACACCCACTTTGCGGTTCTGCTAGTCCACTGTTTAACATCTTTTAGTAGGGACGGCCAGACGAAATGCTTGCCTATATTAACTCTGACTACCTTTTACCCCGTGGGTGCCGACACGTCAAGTGACATAGCGAGTGCCTTTAATATACCTATTTCGCTGCCTCACATTGGCGAAGTTGGTACGACGTTAGTGCACAGCATCGTGTCGGACAGAGACCTCGATACGCATGAACAAGGCGCGGGAATTAACCCGAAGAAATTCTACAGTTTGAAATAGTCCCTAAGAGCACAGCAGTGTAGCGCAAAATAACTTAATCTCTTTCGACTGCTTGTTGCAAAGCGAGCATCTTCGACGAAATCCAATTTCACCAGAAACGCTCACAAAGCGACCTCGCCGATTCTGCGTTACACCTTCGGATATCAAGTGCATCTCGGACAAGGCGAATCGTTGTTCTTATTTCTATCTATGCGAATTAGTTCAGAAATATGTGACTACTCGGTAGCATAATAAATCAACGTGCTGCGCCAAGTGCTTCTTCCCACCCAGAGGAGGACTTATCATAAACACCAGATGGCAAGGAACTGTACTGCTACTGATAGTTTCGTGTTTAAAACTTTCACCCACGTGATGCGGTAACTTTCGTATCGAATGCAGGTTCACTACTATGGAATCTACGACATCTCATAAATACAGCGTCGTGACAGTGCATAAGTAGGCCTTAGATGAGTTTTCACTATAGTTTTCTCTACCGACAATGCGCTTGAGATAAGCCTTGTGTACTAGGCTCTAAGGAAAGCTTGTATGACACTGCGCATTATATTAGTTATTAAAGAAGTGCTAATGCTCGGACGCCATAGTGCCATCTACTAAACCACACATAACACACTGTGTCTAGCACACGGCCTCTAGCTCGTCTGAACTTCTGAAGAGCGATCCAGTGTATCACTTCACTCGAAGAAACTCACAGTGTCCAGCGATGTACCACATTAACATCAGCTAGACTTACGGAACAAGCAGAGGTCGGTTACTTTTTATGGCAGCAGAAAAGAGTTAGTTCTCTAAAACGCTTTCCTAAATTCTACAGTGACGATTATAGCCAGTCGCTTACCCTTACCGCTGTGCGACGACTTCAAGAGAAGAGTCTGCCGTGATTGACCTCGATGAAAGGTAAGATATGGTAGCAGAAGCGCGATTCATTGCAATGCAAGCTGCGAATTTGGCGTATCTTCAGGAGGAAGAGTAATTACACGCCATGCGTCCTACAGACACGACGAAGGTGACGCTAGTTCTGAATGCTTTGCGTATATTTAGTCCGCGACTAGTCCAGAGGCGAGAGAATCACTTATTGCTGGTAGCAAACACCCCAAATGAACACGCCGGCCAGGCAGCAATTGAACCACACGGATCCTCAAGGAGAGACGCTATACCGTCCGGCACGAGATTTGTATAGTCGAGTTATAAACCGAAGGTTACGGGATGATCACACTCTACATTCATCTTTGTGAAGATAGTTCGCAACAAATATAGATCACAAAGTGTCTGCTCAGACCTGGTACTAATACAACTCTCGTCTTCTCAGAGATGAAGTGTGTTCTCTCCTGGATGTACATTGGATGAGCCAATCATAATAGAAGATTCGCATCTATAGTAGGCGAACGCACGAAAGGTAACACCGCGAGTTAAATACTGAGAGTCTAGAACGTATCGTGTGAAAGTGAGTGACGCACTAAACTTATTCTCTCAATACGCACTGGCGTTCGAAGAAATTCCGGTAAAACCCCGAACGGCGAGTGCGCAATAAAGCTCAGTGGATGGACCGCTATCCATATCTATTGGCAGTCTCACCGAAGCACGGGTCAAACGCGGTTGAATCTTGAGTGAAAATCAAGTCTAGGTATAATCCACCAGTACACGACGTCTCATTTGATGTAAGACCTGATATTCCAACTTCAGAGAGCACTCTCAGCATGTGTACCGATCCTGTAAATATCTATCCAGCACATGTAATAACGAATCCGGCGCTCTGCATCGCAAATTCAGTCCCAGCTGATAAGTACGGCGGTTGATCGTACTGCCATGCCAACTCTATGGCTCATACTGAGTATGTATCTCATAGGGTGTTCAAATGCGTATCATGGCGTAACTCCCGGAGTAAACCTTCTAAGAGGAGAGCAGAATCAGGCGTAATAGGATGCCCTTTGACTAATCTCTTAACGTATGTAAGAGGAAAAATCAGAACTCTAGCTTTGCGGCCTCCATTTCTGACCGTTTAGTACCGTTGCATTAAAAGTCCTGAGTCATAACGACCGTTCCGACCCGCGGTGGAGAGAAAAAACTGTGTGGAGAAGTCTGCCGTCCAAGTGTTATCAATGTAGAAGCGAGCATTGTGTTTCACTGGATGGGAAAATTTGCGAGACTGGGAGAAAGAAGTTCGGGAAAATCGGTAATTAATAATGATTCAAAAATATTAGATGGAGAAAAGATGTATTATGCCACTGATGGCATTCGGATGCGTATCGCATAACAAGCGGATGAGAAGTGCCGTCTCAGAAGTCTAAATGCGTTCTGTTGATTCATGTCAACAAGAAGTTTGAAGATGTACAGAAAGTCTGGCACCTTATTATTGGTAAGTGACGTCGGCCTATCGTGAAAGTTCCCATATTAAAAGTCACGACGGAACTGTTAGAGTTGTTAAATGTGAGTCTGTTTCGTACCATAAGTGTATGATTAGTGGTGCCGTTTGGCAGCGCTAAAAAAGCACCGATGCTTTATCTGGAGCATGAGTTTTCCCGAGGATAGAACGTGGTACAGCTGAGATTGAGCTACCACTATCTACGAGGTAAGATAGTTGTGGTGGAAGGATCGTAGAACCACAAAAGTAGTTTGACGCTCTTGATAACCACCCGAGCGTGTTTACGGAGTGGTGTTGGAGTTTAAATTCTCGAAAGTACAAGGGCTTAAGACATGACCGTGTTTGGTCTCCAAAACGTTGGTGATTTCTACAAATACCCTGCTGGTTATGTGACGGAAACTGAACCAAGGCCTGAGAAGTAACTGGAGAAGAGGTGAACTACAACGCGAAGGAGTAGTAGTGAAACATAAATCATGAACGTCGTTGCATAGTTGGAGAGCGAGAGATATGACCGTAATTGTAAGCAGATATAAGTTGTTTGAAGCATTGGGGGCAGGCTTGGAGGTATGAAGGAGATGTGAATAAGGATGAGAGAGGACTGATGGATGACCCGGATACTGGTATGAGGTGAGGATAAGGATTGTTGTTGTTGAGGATTAAGGGATGTGTTGTTGAGGATAAGGAGGGGAGGAAGGAGCAGTGTAACGCGTTTCTAAAGCTCGTATTCTAGTATAGCTCAAAAATCCATGATAGATATTCTGTTAACACTTGAACGTTGGGAACACAATATAAGCATTTTCTGGTGGGCGGCGGTGGCGAATTTGCGTGACCCGACTCATTTACATGCCCGAAAGAGACCCGCTGGTTGTTAAGTTTATTATGCTGATGGAATCGAGATATGCGAAACTTGTGAAGGTATGTCTGCAGTCGGAAGAGGTTTCGCTTTGCAAACTCTATCGGCAAAGGTAGCGAGTTCTTGTAGTGAACAGTTGGGATCGACCGTCGCTAAGCGCAGCTGCATTTCTGTAGGAAGTTTCTGTAGGAAGAGATGACGTACAATGTGTATACAGTTACCCACGGGAGGGCCATCGAGCAGATTGAGCATGTCAGATAATAGAACTGATGGTAAACGATCACCAAGAGAACCACCAGTCAAAAGTTTTTTTACTTTTTCAGCATCTGTTTCTCCTAGACGGTTTAGGAGTTCTGTCTTAAGTTGGGTATAAGGTTGATTGTGAGAATGCAATGAAGGTAAAACGTCCTTCAGGCGCTGCAAAACGGGAACAGGTAATATATTTAAGAGTGCCCTAAAGCGGGCAAGTTCGTTAGTTGACTCGAGCTGGAGCTCAAGTAGCGTAAATGTTAGGTCCAAATCATTGTTAACGAACTTTCCAGTATAAGCGTTATGTGTATCCCTGTCTGAAGCAGGCTGTTGCGATATCACATTGATGTTGTCGGTGTTTGCAGCATCAGGAGGAGACATAATTTATAACTATTGATATAAAATAAGATTGTAAAAAAAAATAAAAAATATTTTTGAAGAAATATGGCGAGATAAATGAGCTAAAAAATGCAACTTACATACACTAAATATAAGGAATATAGTGGTCAGAGACCAAAAACGCAATAATTTTTTTACAAATAGGTATACAAATGGTAATAAAAATATATATGAGGCCGCTTTTACGGGCCAAAATGGTTTAAAAATAAGTAATTGAAAATGGAAAATGGACAGGAATTCGTCCTGTTATTTTTTTTTAAAAATTCTATCGTAAAAAAGATTAATTTTTTTTAATTTTATGAAAATAAGGCTTCTGCTTCAGGATGTGGATGCTGTGGATCCTTGTAGTTGTAGAAATGCCGGGATAGACGACGGCAAAACTCAGGGGGCACCACTGTTACGTTTGGAGTAATTTGAGAAGAAGGCTTGGGTGATAAAAAACCAACGTTCTGGGTCGGAATCTATATTAACAGAATAATAAACACAATTAATATATTGAAAACAATTAACAATAATAATAATAATAATAATAATAATAATAATAATAATAATAATAATAATAATAATAATAATAATAATAATAATAATAATAATAATAATAATAATAATAATAATAATAATAATAATAATAATAATAATATGATTACAATGTGAAATGTAAGAGTTACGCATGAAAAAGTCCGTTCTCTATTAATAATTAACATTTTTTATCAAGGGTAGACTATTATATAATATTAATAATTTTGTGCGTAGGTTCTCTTATATGAACCAATAATATATAAAAAAGTTACTTAAATCTAAATAAAATGTAATGCACAATAAAGAGTAAATATCACTGAACGTTTTTCACTAAGTATCGAAATGCAGCAGAACACAAAATTGAATAGTAGCACGAATTCAAATATGGTATACGAGAACTAGGCTTAGAAAATAATACACGAATAGCTCACCTTGTTAACATTCGAGAGAATACGTGAT
This sequence comes from Trachelipus rathkii, assembly GCA_015478945.1. Taxonomy (NCBI): domain Eukaryota; kingdom Metazoa; phylum Arthropoda; class Malacostraca; order Isopoda; family Trachelipodidae; genus Trachelipus; species Trachelipus rathkii. Next base: position 12,366 of record JABUQX010139003.1, on the reverse strand, counting down.
ACCGAAGATTTTAAGATCACAAAGCACATTCAAAATAGTCAGCGGTGCTCACTACACACTTTGTAAAATGTCTTTGCAAATTATCTTTGATAACACAAGTAGTTTGGAAGTTTAAAAAGAGAGAATCACAATGCTGTTTGAGTGGAAGATGGCGGAGTCGAAGTAGTAAAGAAAACGAGATTTTGGTCACGTGAGAGTTCGGTCCGCAATATTCAAATGAAAGAAGAACGGAAGGTAAAACAATATATATATATATATATATATATATATATATATATATATATATATATATATATATTATATATATAATATATATATAAATCTATATATTATATATATATTATATAATATATATATATATATGGAATAAAGGATGACATCCTCAGAAATGTCTGTCTGCATATTATTATTATTACATTACTAGACCTCGATTTTGAGCAGTCTTCTGCAAGGACGCAACAGCCCGCTCGTGTCTCCTACTCGCCTTCTGCTCAGCCTCTAGGTCCTTCTGCTGTGGTTCCATCTCCGCACCGCACCGCACCGCAAAAGACCACACGACTTCCACTCAACCCTTAGGTCCTTCTGCGACCCGGTTCAGCCCCGCACCACACCGCCCCGCAACGCACCGCTCCGACTCCCTATATATATATTATATATAATATATAATATATATATATATAATATATATATATATATATATATATATATATATATATATATAGGTTGAAATTTTTTTAGGGCCCAGCCTGTGTCCCCGATATATATCTACATGGGTTAGAGTTATCGTATCTGGTTAAAATTTGGAGGGGGGTTAGATGGTGACGTAGCCTCGTTGTACACGAGGGTACGTCCCCGTGGGTCCCCCAAAGGGGACCCCACTCCCCCTTAAAAAAATGCGAAATGTTCGTAGAAACTGAAAATTTTGCGTGTGAGAGGATCAGAGTTGGAATTTTCTAGAAATAATTGGAATAGGAATCTGAGGAGTTGGCCGCTGCGGTGCCGAGTTAATAAACATTCGTATAACAACAATATTGGTGTCCTTATATGGGTTATCGAACCCTTAGATCTCGAATATGATGGTTATAAGTCCGTATAGGGTGTCTAGGACCCCCCCCCCCACAGAGGAGGGTCTCAGTTGAACAAAAAAAGAAAGTGATATTAATATTTTGCAATATTTTTGAAGTTTATGAAGAAAAATGATTAGAAGAAAAGAGTGGAGAAGGAGTCTGACTCAGAGGAGTAGGAGTTGACAGCTGCACTGGTGCTGGCTCCGGTGCGGTGCTGAGTTATTAATATTTTGTGTAATGGTCCACATCTCTATCTTTATATATGTTATTGACCCCATAGATCTCGAATATGATGGTTTCAAAATCGTAAAGGGTATCAGGGAACCCTAGGTGTGGATTGGCACCCCTTAGAAATGAACAGAATGCTTAAAAGAAGTGGAGAAATGAGTCGGATTCGGTGGCTGAGAAGGAAAGAGTGGAGAAGGAGTCTGAGTAAGAAGAACAGGATTGACATCTGCATCGGTGTTGGAGCCGATGCTAGCACCGGTTGTTGGTATCGGTGCTGTGCTGAATTAATAAATAATCGCCTAGTCCCCATATTAGTATCGAAATATATGGTTTTATAAGGACGATGAACCGAATATGAGGGTTGCCAGATCGTAAATAATAAAAAAAAAAATAAATAAAATAAGAAATAAAATAAAAAAAATAAAAAAAATAAATTAATAAAAAAAAAATTAAAAATAAATTAAAAAATTAAAAAAAAAAATTAAAAAATTTAAAAATTTTAAAAAATTTTAACAAATTTTAAAAAATTTAAAAAAAAATTAAAAAAACAAAATTAAACATTTTTTTATTCTTTTTCATTTATACATAAAAAATCACGTTTTATATAAATCAAACCAGCCTCCAGAGCCTCCCCAGCCTCCCCTCCATCCCCACCCTCCCCAGCCTCCCAGGGCTCCCCCGCCCCCCCAGCCCCCCCCGCCCCTCCCCTCCTCAATGAGGTGCACAACGTATCCTACTAACACTTTTCTAACATATTCTCGGGGTATGTCTCTAACATATTAAAGTTAATATTTAACAAAATTTTATCATAACCTTGTCTAATTATCATACTGATCAGTGAATATATGCTAACGTAACAAAGTTTCCACATCAATAAAGCAAACACAGCATCACCTGAACTACGAATATAATGTACAACGACAAAACCTAACTTACCTTAAGCGTGAATAAACTGTTAACATTAACAAAGTTCCGCACATAACATCAGTAAAGTAACTAACATAGCATACAAAAAAACGTAACTATTCACTACTTTCTCAACATGATTCTCTAACATATTCGTTTGTAATTTGCATTAACATATATTCATTTAACAAAAATTTTATCATTACCTAAATCTAAACATTACTGACCAACGAATATATATGCTAAGCTAACAAAGTTTTCACATTCAATAATGCTAACATTCATAATCTGAACTAAGAAGTTAATGTGCAACTCAATTTCTAACAAGCATTAAGCACGAATAAACTGCTAAACATTACAAAGTTCCATACTTAACAAAGTGAACCCTACCTAACATTGAGCGCAGGAAACGTAACCTACTCAACACTTTGTCTAACATATCATGGATATTTTACATTAACCATAAGTAATATTTAGCAAAAGTTTTATCATACCTTGTCTAATTATCATAGTGATCAATGAATATTATGCTAAACGTAACAAAGTTTCCACATGAATAAAGCTAACATAGATCAACTGAACTACGAATGTAATGTACATCGACAAACCTAATACGCATTTAAGCACGAATAAACTGCTAACATTAGAAAAAGTTGCATACTTAGCAACAGTAAAGAACTAACATTGAGGCAAAAACGTATTCTACTCACACTTTTTCTAAATATCATGATATTTGTACATTACATAAAGGTAACATTTAAACAAAAATTTTATCATAAACCTAAAATAGAATATCACACTGACCAACGAAAAATACGCTAACGCAACAAGTTTCACATCAATAAAGCAAAACATAGCATATCTGAACTAAGAATATAATGTAACAAAGCCAAAACCTAACATACCATAAGCGTGAATAAAACTGTAAACATTAGCAAAGTTCCATAACAAAGTAATTAACATAGCATACAAAAAAAACGTAATCTATTCACCACTGTTCTCAAACATATCTCTAACATATCGTTGTAATTTACATTAACATGAGTAACAATTAACAAAAATTTAGCATAGCCTAACCCTAAAATTATCATTACTGACCAACGGAATATAATATGCTATAAAGGCCAAAGTTTTTCATAAATACAATAAAGCTTTCATAGCATCATCCTGAACTAAGAATATATTCCACAATGACAAACCTAACACACCTTAAACAGAAATAAACTGTTAACGTTAAACAAAGTTCCATACGTAACAACAGTAAAGAGCTAACAGTTGAAGCGCAGAACGTAACCTAAACTCACACTTCTTCTACATATCATGGACATTTTACATTTAATTAAAATAGTAATATTGAACAAAATTTTATCATAACCTGTCTATGGTCATACTATTCTTAATGAATATATGCTAACGTAATCACGAAGTTTTCACATCAATTAAAGCAAACATAACATCACCTGAATTATGAATATAATGTACAATGACAAACCCTAACATACCTAATGTTCGTATAAACTGCTAACATTAACAAAGATCCATATTTAATGGCAGTAAAGTAACTAACAATGCATACAAAACGAATAGGTACGAAGCTGATGCGGTAAATATTCATTTAACAATCAGTTATACATGATAAGTTTGTTTATTATTTTTTATTTTATTTATTTTTAATTTCATTTCTTTAAAACTTTTTGTTTTTAAAAAACTTTTATTTATTTTCAATTTCATTTCTTTAAAACTATTTTTGTTCTTAAAAAACTTTTTATTATTTTTAAATTCATTCTTTAAAACTTTTTATGTTTTAAAAAAAACTTTTATTTTATTTTAAATTTATTTTTTTAAAAAACTTTTTGTTTTTTTAAAAACTTATTTATTTTTATTTTTTTTCTTTAAAACTTTTTTTTTACTAAAAATTTTATTCTTTTTTATGTTATTATAACGTAAAAATTTAACATTCAATTACAAAATTTTCAACATAAATCAGATGAATCAATAAAAAATATAGTCTCCCTCCCCTCTCTCCGCCCCAACCTTGATCTATTGATGTAAATTGACTATTGACATACAAGTTCATATTAGAGTATCCATTGGATAAATATACCATAAAATATTATGTTCGTTTTTTATATAACCCTCGGAATATTATGCTGACATAACAAAAGATTTTCACAGTCAATAAGCTGAACATAACGATAACCTGAGTAAGAATAATGTATAACATCAAACAAACTAACATACCAATTAAAACACGAATAAACAGTCAAAATTATTAACAAAACACCATACTTAACAACAGGAAAGTAACTGACGTTGCATACAGACGTACCCTATCCACACTTTTTTTCAAACATACTCTAACATATCACTGTTATTTTACATAAAATAACATTTAACAAAAAATGATCATAACCTTACCTAAACATTACTGACCAACGAATATATGCTAACGTAACAAAGTTTTTCACATCAATAAAGCATAAACATATATTAACCTGAACTAAGAATATAATGTACACCCACAACCTAACCCATTCTAAAGCACGAATAAACAGGTTAACATTACAAAGTTCATACTTAAACAACAGTATATTAACTAACATGCATTACAGAACATAACCTTTTAACACTTTTTTCAAACATATCACTAACATATCACTGTTATTCTTTACATTAACATAATAACATTTAACAAATAAGTTACCATAACTTATAATATTATCATACTGCCAACAAATATATGCTGACGTAAACAAAGTTTTATCTTCATTAAAGCTAACATATCATATCCTGAACTAAGAATATAACGCACAATGAAAAAACCTAACATACCTTAATGATCGAATAAATGACTAACATTAACAAAGTTCCTACTTAACAACACTAAAGTAACTAAACAATGCATACAGAACGAACATGTACGAAGCGGATGTGTCTTTTACTAGAGTTATCAGATACAAGCGAGAAATGTTTCAAACTCCTCCCACCTTCGAAAACATTACGCAAACCTATGAATTCGTTGTTTGGTTCGTTTTCGAAACATTAAGCTATACATTTGGTTCTTGTTTGTCACAAGGTCAATATAACAAAATTATTACCAAAACATTTTATTGTATTTTGCTATGTTTTATAAACAACTCTAAAAACATATTTTATTTTTTTTAATTTTTATTCTTGATAACTCTTTTTTTTTTTTTTTTTTAAACTTTAATTTTTAATTTTATTTCGTTTAAAACTTTTTTTGTTTTTACTAAAAAATTTTATTCTTTTTTAATTTTTATAACGTAAAAAATTTGTGTTTTTACCAGGGCCAAGAAGCAGGAAATTAGTAAATCAACCAATCCACCCTACTCTCCTCATCTTCTCCTACCCTCCCATGATCTATCGATTTATTGATTCAAGTCAAGGTCACATTTCGTGGTATCATTTGGATAAACATACAAAAAAAACCAAGTCATTATACACTGATCACGAATATATGCTAGCATAATAAAAGTTTTCACATTAAAAAAAACTAACATAGTATCATCCGGTCTAAGAATATAAATGATACAACACACCAAACCTAACACATCTCAAACCTCCAGAATTGGTTAATGTTAACAAAAAGTTCCACACTTAACAACAGTAAATAACTAACATAGCGTGCACAAAACGTAACCTATTCACACTTTTGTCAAGCATATCTCTGAAAATAAAGCAATGTTAATTTTAGATTAACAGCATAAATATTTAACAAAATCCAAATTATAATAATCTTGTCTGAATGTCATGACGGATCGTACAATGTATCCCCACCTAACACTTACTTTTCATCATTAATAAAGCTTACATTTCATCTCATCTGAACTAAGAATATCAATACACAACGACAAACCTAAACACAGCTTACGCACTAATAAACTTTAACGTAACGAAATTTTCACACTTAAACACAGTAAATCACCATAACTAAGCATAACATACAAAAAACGGTAACCAATATTCACACTTTCTCGCCGCATATCAATCTAACATAACAATGTTAATCTTTACAATAACATGTTAATATTTAACAAAAAATTTGTATCATAGCATTTGCGCTAATTACATTACTGATCAATGAATATAACTCTACACGTAATAACGTAGTTGCACATTCAATTTAAAGCTTAACATCCCCCAGCATTTAAACCCCGAACTAAGAAAAACTAATGTACAAGCGACAAGACCAACACAACTTATCCATGAATAAACTGTCAATCTCCTCTAACAAAGTTCCTCAAACTTAACACCAGTAAAGTAATCTAACATGCATGCCCAAAAGTAAATCCCTACTCAAATGTCATTGATACCGAAGACAGTCATTACCTCTTAATTTGACATTGACTGTTAATTAAAAATATTTTAACCAAAAATTTTGATCAATCCCAAGGACAAATTCTTTCTATCGCCACCAACAATTATATGCTAACGTAAAAGTAACAAAGTTTTTTACATTAAACATAGTAAATTTTAACAAAAATTTACCATAACCGTACCTAACTATCATCATACCCCAACAGAAATAATTGCAACAACACAAAGTTTTATCCCGACGTAACATAAAAATAAGTTCTTGAATAAAATATCGTAGAAAAGTGTAATAATTTTTACATGCCTAAAGCAGTAAATCAGTAAATCAAACCACCCGTCCCCAAATCCCCTCCCCTCCCCTCCCCTCACCCTCCCCTCCCCTTCCCTCTACCTACCCGCTCCACCTCACTTGTTGATCTATTGAGTTCGGGTCATCATTTCGAGTATCATCTCGGATAAACAAACATAGCCCCAAAAATAAGTTCTTTATATACAACAACGAATATGATCTAACGTAACATTGTTGCCACTATCCCTAATATATAAGCTAACATGCATTTACCAGAAACTAAGAACATAATGTACAACGACAAACTAACACAGCTTAAGCACGAATATAAAAACCCTACTTATACCATTAACAAAGTTCCATACCTTCAACAACAGAAAGTATCTAGCCACAGCGCATCCAAAGCCTAGTACGTACCTTTCACACTCTTTTCAAGCATATCTCTAAAGCAACATATCAATGCTAATTTTTACATTAACATGTTAATTATTAACAAAAAAAATTTAACATAAACCCTGTCTAATTTCATACTGACACCCGCGAATATAAAGTACAAACGTAAGTAGTTTTTTTACAATTAAACATAGTAAATTTAACCAAAAATCATCATAACCATTCCACCTAAATATCATATCTCCATTACGAATAATTGCAAACATAACAAAGTTTTATCCAAGACATAACAAAAGAATAACAAGTTTTATCCATACACAACATAAAAACAATTCTTTGAATAAAATATCATATATTAAGTGTAATAGTTTAGCTGATTTTTTAAAGTGTGAATCATAAACCGCTAAATCCAAACCATCAGTCTCCTACCCTCCCTTATCTATCTCTCTCATGATCTATTGATCTATCGATTTAAGTCATATTTCGATAATCATTTTGGATAAACATAACATAAAAAATTAATGTTCTTTATACCACTGACCAACGTATATTACCTACACGTAAACAAAGTTTTAACATCAATCAATTTACACATCAACGACAACCAACAAATACTTAGATCGAAACCAAACATTCAACAATTAACAAAGTAAATCCGTACTTAACAGCAGTAAAGTAAAAACTAACATTGCATACAGAACAAAGTAAACCTGTTCACGCATTTTTCAAACGTAATCATGTACAATCATTGGTATATCTTACCTTAAACAGTAGTAATATTTAACAACATTTATCATAACCTTAACCTTACCTAACCTAACCAACGAATATATGCTAAGTAAACAAAGTTTTCACATACAAAAGATTATCAACATCATAGCAAAACCTGAACTAAAAATATAATTTGTAAACGAACAAAACTAACATACCACACGCATAAGAATAATCTGCTAACATTCACAGAATTCCCCACTTATCAAAGGTTAAAGTACCGCAACAGGAATACAAAACTCAATGTATCACCACTTTTCCATTATATAACCAAGCAACAACTAAAATTGCGAGTATTTCCAAACGAATAATCGCGCTTAGCCCAAAATGACCAGTCTATTCCAAAAATATAACCAGCATCGTATGAACTATGAACTGACATCCAAAGTGTCACCCAACCGAATTCTAACAATCGATTTATTGACTCACGATAAACTAGACATAGCAAAATTCTCCAGCAAAAACCTAACATATTCAGCAAAACCTTACCCTTTATCTTCAAGCCTTATGCTGTAACAGCAGAATCATATTTTAGTTCTGATTTAGTTAATTTATTAGTGATTCATAATATCATTCTTAACATACCATTTTTAATTCACAAATGTCGTGATAATATTAATCAAAAACGGATAAACAGAATTAAACATAGTAGGCCTAACAATTGCTAACACTTTACAAGGGGTGGAAAAACACATACAGATTAGATTACTAACATCAAGGGATATACGTAAATAAGACATTAACCATTTAGGACCTATTAATAAAATTCTCAATCCATATCCGCTCATAACATACAGGCAAAAACTACAACCAGTATAACTTGGCTTTTAAGCCATTAATCATCGGAGGATAACTACGCAGCAAAGCCTATACACACCAATTCCTTAACAAAGTGTCCAAAACTTTCAACATACCAGCATCTTGAACTAGAATTATTAGTACATTTCACCAAAGGTCATGCATATCAGAATATAACATCATGTAAACTAGTAATAAACGTAGACATCAGGCACAAATTCACTGGCCAATACCATCATAAAATAACATATCGGATCATACAGAATCGAAACGAAGAAACGCTAACCATAGTATTCCTGAAACTAAAACATATTATACCATAGCATACCACCGGTAATACATTAAGCTTGCGAGGTTTCTTCAGCATACCTCCGGGGGGCTTTGCCCCCCGGAGACAGTGCGAGGTGCCTCCCGGAAAGGAAAAAATCGAGCATTGAGATTAATTTTGTCGAAAGATTACAAAATTAAAGTAATAAACAGTAAAAGTATGTTTAAATCTATATTATTTAGCGCTACCACACCTTACATAAAATATCAAGCCAGAATGCATGAAACATGCTTAATATTGCGCCATAAAAAATAGCAAAGTTGTTTAATTCTGACTTCTTGATAAAATGGGCTATTGCTATAAAATTTCTTTCGGAAAAGCGTCCTATTAGTTAAGGAGTGGGCTTAGTTAATATATATTTATTAGTGTTTTTTTTTCTCATGATCTCATATATAATAATATATATATATATTATAGAATATATATATAAATATAGATATATATATATATTATATATATATATTATATATATATATAATATATATAAGATATATATATATATAGTATATATATAATAATATATATAGTTATATATAATATATATACGTTTGGTGGAAGGGGGCTGCGACCCACCACTGAGTGAGTCCAAAGCTAAGCCCCCGGACGACGCCAATTCATTCGCGACAGAATGCCTCACTCTCTTCAACATCTCATATTCATCTATTATTGAAGGTGGTCTTCAACAACACCATAACGTCCATTCATAAATATATATAAATATATATAAAAACAAAAAAAGTTTAAAATATATATTTTAGATTATATATATATAAATATATTAATATATATATAATATATAAATATATATATATATTATTATATATATATATGTGATAATGTGTGTGTTGTGTGTGTGTGGGTGGTGTAGTGGTGTGTGTAGTGTTGTGTTCGTGTGTGTGTGATGTGTGTGATGTGTAGTGTGTGTGTGTGTGTGTGTGAAAATGTGTATGTGTGATGTGTGTGGGTGTGGTGTTGTAGTGTTGTGTGTGTTGTAGTGATTGTGGTGTGTGTTGTTCTGTGTGTGTGTGTGTGGTGAATTTAACTGTGTTGTGTGTGGTGTGTGGTGTGTGTGTGTGTGTGTGTGTGTGGTGTGTTGTGTGTGTGTGTGTGTGTGTGTTGTGATGTGTGTGTTGTGTGTGTGTGAGTGTGTTCTGTTCGCTTATGTTTGTTCGCTTGTACGTTTTTGTGAGTTTATCCCTTTGTGTGTGTGTGTGTGTGTTTCTTTTGTTCTTTGTTTGTGTGTGAGTGTGTGTGTGTTGTATTGTGTGTGTGTATATATGTGTGTGTGTTGTGTGTGTGTGTTGTGTGTGTGTGTCGTGTGTTGTGTGTGTGTGTGTTTGATGTGGTGTGTTGTGTTGGTAGCTCCGACTGTTAGTGTTGTGTCTTTTTGTGTTAGTGTTGTGTGTTGTGTGTGTGTTGTGTGTAATTGTGTTGTGTGTTTGTGTGTGGTTGTGTGTGTGTTTGTGTGTGTGTGTGTGTTTGTGTGGTGTGGTGTGTGTGTGTGTCGGTGTGTGTGTGTGTGGTGTGTGTGTGTGTGTGTGTGTGTGTGTGTGTGTGTGTGTGTGTGTGTTTGTGTGTGTGTGTTGTGGTGTGTGTTGTGTGTGTTTTTTGTGTGTTGGTGTGTGTTGTGTGTGTTGTTTGTGTTGTGTGTGTGTGTGTGTGTGATGTGTGTGTTGTGTGTGTGGGTGTTGTGTGTGTGTGTGTGGTGTGTGTGTGTGTGTGGTTGTGTGTGTGTGTGTGTGTGTGTGTGTGTAGCTATGTGTGTGTGTGGACCTGTGTGTGTGTGTGTGGTGTGGTGTGTGTGTGTGTGTTGTGTTGTGTGTGTGTGTGTGTGTGTGTGTGTGTGTGTGTGTGTTTTGGTGCCTATCTAATTACCTTTAGTGGTGTGGCTGTCGTTGTGTGGAGTGTGTGGTGTGTGATGTGTGGTGTGTGTGTGTGTCTGTGTTGTGTGTTATCTTTGTGGTGTGTGTGTGTGTGTGATGTTGGTAAAATGAGGGGAGAATAAGAAAAAAAATGTGTGTGTAGGAATATTCTGCTTTTTATGCTGTGGTTGTGTGTGTGTGTGGTCGTGTGTGTGGCTATCTTTTTTTTAACTTTTCATAGGTACCTCTTCTCTTTTCGGGATCATGAGGAAAACAATAGTCTCTTATTTTCAGGTAGCGCCTAGCAGCAGCAGGACCTAGTAAAAAACTAAAAGAGGAAACGCCGCAAACGTATCAATTTTACAAATTAAACCTACTGATTTAAAGAATGTTGATTAATAAATTGATGCAGGATCGAGTCCAGCCGACATTACCGCCAAATTGTCTAACAAAACCAACGCTACTGACATAAACAATGGCGAACAGAAAATCATAGTTGGCTGGCAAACTATGCCAAAACCGAAAAAGGAGCGCGCAAAATTTTGTAAACTGTCTTGCCAAATTCATGAAAAATTATGCAAATGTTCTACAAAAGAAAGTTGGGGTATTCATAACCGTTCATCACAACTTTCTAACCAAAGCTTAGAAAAAATGGGAAATTAAAGAGCATGAACACTCTTCAGCTCACACTATAAGTTTAGGAAATGGAAAACCTCAGGGGACAGGGCTATGAAGAAACCTATTCACGCTCAAATATGTTCAACAGAATGTGAAATGAAAGAGAAACTTAAATATGAAAGGTTTAAAAATACTTTTTGCGAGGGTTGTATTTTTTAAGGTAAAGGAAGAAGGCAGCTACACTACTATAATATCTATGTTGTTGATTTGAATGGTTTTAGTAACCCAAAGTCCTCAGTAATAATCGGTGTAAAGATCAGAGATAGGTCGAATATACAGCCAGCAAGGACACTGCCGGGTGAACTTCTGTTATGTATGGGAAAGTTTTGAAAGGATAAAGAAAAAAACAAATTTTGGACAAAAACATGTTTAGAGTAGTGGAGGATAAAATCCCGTAGAAACGTTCTTGTCAATTGTTAAAATATCCAATGGAAAAGCAGAAAGTATTGCAAATGCTATTTCATCACACCAGCTGACGATCTTGATTTTATATATTATACAAACATTTATTACCCTTTTGAATTGAATGGTGCTTCTAATATTAGCTGGAAAACCGTGGGTGTAAAAATAAGGCTTCCCTTCAGAAGAGTCAACAAAGAACGTCTCTAATATACACTTGTAAAACACACTATTTTCCCTGCAGCAGCCTCCTGCAGGAATAAAAATCAGAAGAGTCAAAAGTTTTTCCTTTTATTTTATGCTCCTTCCTTT
>JABUQX010139002.1:0-20000 GCA_015478945.1 Trachelipus rathkii | reverse complement strand
ATTAACTTTTATTGGTTGACTGGGACAGTCTAAATGGACCATGCGGCTTCTTGTATTATTCTTATTTATTATGAGCTGACTGGGACATTCTTAGAGGGGTCAATGCGGCTTTTTAAATATTATTTTTAATTATTAATTATTAGTTGACTGGGACAGTCTCAGATAAGCCCATGCGGCTTCTTAAGTATTATTCTTATTTATTATTATTTGATATTTATTATGAGCTGACTAATATTCTAGAGGGACCACAGGTTTAATTATATTAATTTTTATTGGGTTGACTGGGACAATCTAAAAAGAACAATGATGTTTTTTAATATTATAATATATATAATATATAATATATATATATATATATATATATGAAGTGCGCACGAAAAACGCGAGTTATTTCACGATAAATGCGAAAACGGTTAAACACCCAATTGATGCTAAGACCGCATGGCTAGATATATATATATATATTTATTTATTTATTTATTTTGCCTACACTTTTTCCCGCTTGAGCGGGGTAGTGGTACGTACAGCCTCTCTCATTCACACTTCCCCTCATCTCGCCCTCACCCACCTCCTCCACCCCACTCTATCCCTCGCCAACACCCTACCCTCTTCCTCCCTCATCCCTCCCTCCTCCAGCATCTCCTTTATTCCATCCATCCACCTCCTTCTTGGTCTCCCCCTTCCTCTCCTTCCTATCCCCTCCGCCTCCCAAACTCTCCTAACCACTCTCTGTTCCTCCATTCTCACTAGATGCCCATACCATCTTAACATTCCCTTCTCCGCTCTTCCCACCAGACCATTCCTCCAATCACATCTCTCCCTCACCACCCTATTCCTAATCCTCTCCCTTCTGCTAATCCCACAAACCGCTCTCAACCCCTTCATCTCAAATACTTCCAACTTCTTCCTGACCTGGCATTCAGCCCCACGTTTCACACCTATACAACACCGTTGGTACACAAATTTTTTTCAACCATACTTATCTTAACTCTCAGTGATAAATCCCCCCCTTTCCATACTTCTCTCAGACCACTCAAAGCTCTCATTCCTTCTCCTACTCTATGTTCTATCTCCTCCTTCATCCCTCCCCCCTTACCCAAATCCATCCCTAAATACCTAAAAATCTTTACTTCTTCCAATACTACACCCCCTACTCTAACCTCTAACCCCTCCCCCTCCTCTCTTTCCTCCTCCTCAAACACTAACACTTTACTCTTACCTGATTTATTTTAAGCCCCTTTTGTCCACACATTCTCTCAAACTCCCTCACCAAATACCTCAGCCCTTCCACGTTCTTCGCCACTAGGGCAGTATCGTCCGCAAACAGTATCATGTTCACTTCCCTTCTCTCATTCCCATTCATCAATCCACCCCCCTCCCCTCCCTCACCATTCCTCTGTAAACACTCTCCATAAACAAATTGAATAGCCACGGCGACATTACACACCCCTGCCTCAATCCTCTCACCACCCCAAACATCTCACTTTCCCCTCCTAATACTCTCACACACATTCTACTATTCCTATAAAAGGCCCTAATACCTTTGCCTAATCTACCCCCCACTCCATTTTCCTCCAACACCCTCCACAATTCACCCCTCTTCACTCTATCATATGCTTTCTCCAAATCTAAAAAACACCCATACACTTTCCCTTTCCTCTCTATACTTTTCTCCACCAGCATCTTTAGTGTAAACACTTGGTCCACACACCCTCTTCCCTCCCTAAATCCTCCTTGTTCTTCCCCCATTCTCTCCTCCGTTAAACCTCTCACTCTCTCAATCAGTATTCTCCCATACACTTTCCCTACCACACTCCTGGGGTAAAAGACATATACCTCTATAATTCCCACACTCCATCCTATCCCCTTTCCCCTTATACAGGGGAACCAAACAACCATCCTCCCAATCCTGTGGTACCTCACCACTCCTCCAACATATATTATATAACCTGTACAGCCATTCCTCCACCCCTCTACCTCCCTTCTGCAACATTTCCATTCTCACACCATCCAGACCTGCGGACTTCCCTTTTTTTCCTTTATTCAAGGCCCTAATAATTTCCTCCATTTGTATTTCATCCTCCTCCTCCCCAATTCATTCCCCATCCTCGCCTCTTGCAAATCTTCCCCTCCCCCACCCGCTTCATTCAATAATCCACTAAAATACTCCCCCCACCTCTTCCTCACCCTATCCTCTCCTCCTATCCACTCCCCATCTCCCCCCTTAATCCTCTCCCCCAACCCCTCCTTCTTCTTCCTTTTTTTATTAACCTCTTTCCAGAACATCTTGCTCCCCGATTCAAAATTTTCCGTCACTTTTCTGCACCATTCATCTTTTGCTCTTCTCTTCGTCCTCTCCACCGCCCTCTTTGCTTCCACTCTAACCCTTCTATATTCCTCCCAGCTTTCCTCTCTCCTACTCCCCAACCATAGTTCACATAAGCCTCCTTTTTCCTCTTCACCACCTCCTTCACCTCCTCATTCCACCATTCACTCCCTTTCCTTCTGCTTGCACCCACCCTTTTTACTCCACATACCCTTCTAGCCTCTTCACATACTGCCTCTTTAAATCTCATCCACTCCCCCTCCACCTCCCCAATTCCCGTCCCTCTCACGTCTCTCCACCTATCCTCCATACCTCTCCTAAACTCCCTCTTACACACTGTCTCCTCCAATTTTTCCACCTTTATCACTTCTACTCTCCTCTTTTCTCCTCTTTACTTCAAAGCCAACCCCCAATAATATGTATATATATATATATATATATATATATATATATATATATATATATATATATATATATATATATATATATATATATATATATATATATATTTATATCGTTATAGAGCTAGATATTTATATTGCTTTTTCCACAAAAAGATATATAAAATTTAGGTAAATTACAACACTAAAAATTCCGAATTTATAGGCTTTATAGGCTTAGGTCTGTGCTGTAAAACGCCTTAAGGTTCCAACTTTCAATTTTATTTTAATTTTTTTTTCTCAATATAACTCACTCGAAAGTATTGCAGAAATCTTCAAAGGTTGTAAGTATCGAATTTATTTTTTATGTTAGTTGAGAAAACGGTTCATCGCCATTTTTTATTCTATAAGAGTTCGAACCAGAAAGCCGCACAATATCCACGTTATTTCTCCAGTATCCCATAATTCATTGCCCCCCCTTTAAAAGGTCCCTCATGCAACCTATTACTTTTTATTAAGCATTCTTTTAACCCTAGACCCCCGAACATCCACTGAACACTCAGAAAGGTTCTTATTGAGCATTTATATATGTTGGGAAATGCTTTAAAATTAAATTTTGCCATCCACTGAAAAACCAAACGGGTTTCTTATTGATCAATTATAATTGTTAGGAAGTTTTAAGCTTAAGCATTACTGCCATCTAATCTCCCATTTTATCCCAATTATGCTGCCTAACCTTTTCTCAAAACTCAACTTCGGTTTGTTTTAAGTCATCATAATTTGTATTATTGTAACTCATATCACCAATTTTCGCCCGTTATGCTGTCCAAAATTTTCCTAAAACTTTAATTTAGATTTCGCTTTGTTCTGTGACCCTGTATTATTGTAACTCTAATCCCCCATTTTCGTCCCAGTTATGCTGCCCAAATTTTTCTCAAAATTTTAACTTTTTAGTTTTATAGCGTATTATTGTAACTCTAATCACCCATTTTTTGCACTAGTTACGCTGCCAAAATTTTCCTCCAAACTTAACTTAGGTTTATTTTTGTTTTGTGACGTATTATTGTAAAATTCTAATACCCCATTTTTTCCACAGCTGGCCTGCCCAAATTTTTTCAAAACTTCAACTTTGATTTAATTTTATTTTGTGACGTATTACCGTAACTTTAATTAGAATTACGTTGTCCAATTTTTCAAACCTTAACTTAGTTTTGTTTTTAGTTTATAATTTGTAATGTTGTAACTATAGTCTCCCATTTTCGCCCCCGTTACACTGCTCGATTTTTCCCACTCCTAACTTACTTTCAAGACAATGTGTTCTTTCTCAGATAAATATTAATATATATCTGTAGTTTGAAGTTACTCGCCGTTATCGAATAACCCTTAGGTTTGTTAATTCAATTGAAAACGTTCATATTCGAAGTAGGAGGGAGTACCTTTCAATTATTTTTCCATCTAATGCAAGATCTAAAAGTGAATTTACTCTTCTACGATCACACTCAGGAAGTTCTACCACAAGGAGAAGGAACTTCTAACCAAATCCAGTTGTGATCATCGCGCAGAAAGAACTCGCAACATATTCTTTTCTATAGGTACCGCAGCAGCAGGTGCTCGAGGGAACTTTTATCACCGCGTACCACACCACTCCTTTACGACGCCCCTCGTAGCACAAGGTGGTGCTGTGTCGGCGCATGAGTTTTGTATTGATATTGGTAACTCTAGGCTTGTTCGCTGCGGTGCTTCCTTCTTTCCTGCCACCTCTGTTCTGTGGAATTCTCTTCCATCTTCTGTATTTCCTGCTGAATTTAATCTCTCTCACTTTAAAGCCTGCGTCTGTGCTCATCAGCGTAGTTTGCGTTAGTTGATGAATACCTGAGGTGTGCAACACCCCCTCCTTGAATAAAAAAAAAAAATAATAATATATATTAATTGAAGTCCGTAACAAAGATTAATTTTTTTAAATTTATTTTATTATTCCCTGGTCAAGTACAATAATTTTAATTAATTTACATTTTGATCGAGTTCTATTTGAACATTTTATTTCAAACAAAAATTCACCGCCTTTCATGCTCTTCCAAGGCCGTCGTGGTGGAGAGCACTATAAGGATTTTGAGGAGGAGGTAATTCTTTCATGAAGAGCTCCAATCAACGGAAATTCCCATATTAGAAAATGGCACCCAACGTGGGGCTCAATCTCACGACCCCGACCCCTTAATTCCATACAAAGGCGGAGACAATGCATAAATTAATGAATTTATGTACGTAAAACTTAAATGCTCAAAACATTGTTTCATTTAATTTTAGTATTACACTGTTACATTGTCACAATTTTAATATTGGTTATTATATTTTATTATTTTTATTTACAAAACATAACTTTGTAAGTCCTTGAAGTTATTTTTACTTTTCTTTTGCAGCAGTACAGAAACTCAAATTTATTGAACAAATATATTCCTTATCCCTCCACGACCAGATATAGTACGCTATATCACATATTGAGAGTTTGAGGGAAATAAATCTTACATTAATCGGTAATAATCTATAACATAGTGAAAAAGGTTCACAAGTCAATATATCCGCCATAACAGCGGAATCCAAAAATAATTTAACATCTTTTCCCAGGAAGGCTTTTACGCCCTGTCAGTAACCTAGTAATGAAACACGTAGTTCTTACTAAAATTCAAAATTGAATGATTGGAACTAATTGCATAATTAAAATAATATTAAGAATAACAATATTAATAATAATATTAATAATTGAAATTAATAAAAAACGATGATAAAAAAATTAAATTTAATGATAATGGTTAACTAAATTAAAATAAGAGAAAAATCAAATTCTTCTTTTAGAGTTTATATTAATAGGCATTTGCTGCCAAAAATGAATATTTGCGCACAGAATACTTCTCTTTAAAATTTACATTTATGCTCCAACCAATTTTATGGGTTTCGAATCCAGTTTCAGCTCAAACAAAATATAATAGGAATAAAATGAGATAATGGGTTCAAACATTTATTAATTAATTTTTATGTGAAATTTTTGAAACTAAATTTTTCTTTTCGATTGTTAGTTACGCGTACACTCCGCAAGATCATAAAGTTTGCTTATTTTTGGTAGAAAATTTTCGCTATCGTCGCTGCTGTCGGTCTTTCGTTGACTTTCTAAAGGTCGTTTATGTTATATAATTCCTTACACTCTCTTTAATTTCTCTCTAATTCCTCTTTTCTAAGTTATACAAATTTCTCTTTCATGAGTATGTGTTCTTATCATCTCGACTTTTTATATATTCAGTAGATTCCAAATTTGACTATTTAGGTTTCATAAATAGCTTAAGAAGTTTCCATAGGTTGGCATAAGGTTTTATGTAAACATAGAATGTCTAGGATAATAATTAGTAAACAAGGGAAAACATTAAAGTTGAACAATTGACCACAACTACCACAACTAAGCTAAAACTTCTATATAAAAATATTTCCCGCTACTGGTGGTTATTTCTTCACGCATATTCTGCGTAGATAAAGTAGTGTAGAATAGTAATTACAAAGTTGTTGTTCATTGTTTGAAATATTGTAAGAAATAATGTTACAACATAAAAATATAAATTCAACAATAATATATTTCTCCACATAAAAATTTATAAAAATCACAGAAATGTTAGGTATCTCAATCATTAGAAAATGATGAAAATACTAGATACTATTATAGAAAAATAATGTTCCCACATTTTGGGATTTTTCAAGGGATATTAAACTTAATATAAATGTTAATTTTCATTTCAAATCAATGTAATTAATTATCCCGGGCTTTTTATGCCAATGATGAAACTGGTAATATAGTGGGTATTGCTATCATCTTATGAATTCACATGTGAAGTTCTGTAAGTGATCTCCCTTACGTTCTTCTTGATGTGTACTAACAATTCTTACACCTATGTGTGTCAATTCCTTTGTATGCATGCCTTCTGTCTTAAACGATCTTCGCGCTCTTAGTCATTGCGGAAAGGCTAATCATTTTCAATAGAATTACTTTTAAAAAGAGCCCAAGTTACTAGAGCTTCATATGGATCTGTTTCCAGTGAACCCCTAAACCTTTTTTAAGGTCTTTCCTTAGTCGGTCTATCTTCCAATCTTCGCTCACCCTTTCTAGTTTTTGATTGTAGTGTCGTACTATTAAAAGGCGAAAATGGGGCCCAGCCAGATAATACTACTCACCCATGACTAGTATTCTATCTCATTTCTAAATTATCTGACAGGGTCGGTTCATCTCTGTACTCCTTTACTGGCCGAATTTAAGGTGCACCTTGTTATTCGCACTTGATAATCTTCTGCTCTACGCAGTACAGACTTTCTGTTGTAAAAGCTTCTGTAGCCCAGAATATCTGTCAAATAACATTAGAATACTCTAGTCGAAGCTCGTGACACTTTCTCTCTGCCCGAATTTCGTTTTCAAACCATCTTTGTCTTGCTCACGTGGGCTTACATCACGCCACTTAGCAAGTCTCAATAGATGTGGTGTAGCGAAGTTTTACAAATTACTGTTTTCTTCATGCAAGATTGAACTTTACAATCAGAGTCCGTCTCTCCAATCCTGGTACAATTACTACGTTAAATCAATTCTTATGTTCGTTTTCCTTTAGGGGTACACCAGTTGTCAAGTACGGATCTAGTCTTTTTATGGTAATCCGCTTGCTGATGGTGAACAGTGTTTGTGCTTAACTGCAGCCTGACTCCTTTTCTTATCTCGAATCGTCTCAATTCTTGTTTATCTTCACACTACTTTTAGATCGCAACTTTTCAAAGTCTTGAGGTGGCCTTTCATACAATATTCATACTTACCTCTCCCTTCTTAGTTTGATTATGTCTTTATCCAAAATTCTTGAGATCGTGTCATTTTTGTAGTGGGTACCAGTTTTTCTTTCTCATTGTTTTGAAAGACGTTTTCACCTAGCGACAATAATTCGCAAGGCGACACATCAGATAGCAGCCATGCTGTTGCTCCACCGGAATATATTCTAGATCCGCAACGCTTGAATAGTAGCTCTTCAGTCTTATTCAACTGATTGCTCTGCAATTCTCAATTATCAAAATGCTATAAAACAAATTACTAAATTTTCCAAATCCTTTAGGAGCATAGGTATCTCAAAACTTAATTCACAGAGACACCTGCAAGAGAGAAGATATATAATTACTGGAAGATTATCGGCTTATCGATCTAAATGTCTCTAATCGGCTGCCGGCATTTTAACGTGACCCCGGATTTATTCACAATAAGTCCGTATCCTTGGTACATCCACGCCTTCAGTAAGATCGTCCTTACTATTGCTAGGAAGAGTTGTAGTTCATCTAACAGGTTAACCCATTCATGTGTACGGTGAAAGATGGTTATATTTCTCTCTGAAAATTCTTCCGAGTCCTACAGAGATTGTCCGGAGAGAGGTTGGCATATGCTTGCCGTAGAGATTGCGTGACACCCATGGTTGATGTTTATGTGCTTCCAATTTCCTGGTGTGTCCCCACCATGGTCCAGAGTTCTTCATCATGGTAGTCTTCTTCTTCTCTCAGTTGGCAATTCCTTCATACGAATACCAATAGTGGCTGTAGACCTAGTTAATTTTCCAGAAAAGATATATTACATAACTATTCCTTTACTTAATTGCCATTTCCAAAAAAATTAGGGCCAACACATCGAGGGAAGATCTAGATATAAAGGTTGCACAAAAAGTAACGCCAGTTACTTGACTAGCTGAATTAAACTTGACAACTGACTAAGAAACGCATGATATTATATAAAATAATTACGCTCTTTTCAATCAATATGTCTTTTACTGGTGTATACTCGTAAGGTGATACAGATATTTACCAAATTGTTTATCCATTGTCCACAAATTAGTTCGAGATCATTTACAAAGGCCCCTAAAGAATAATTAAAAGGTATATTTGAAGAGAAGAGTCTTCCCTACATAAATAATTATAAAATATAATTTATTTTTCATTCTTAAAAATTAAATATAAACTACATTGAAAAAGCCCGATCCTCCAGGCCGACAAATAAAATCTCTAAGTAGAATTCTTAATTGTATGGAAGGCAGGCGATGGCCTGTATAACCATTTTCATTTCCCCCAAATCAAAGTTTATAATAGGATGTAAGTGAGACTAATAGGATCTAGTAATATGGGCCAGTAATATAATATAAATATAATATGTATATAAAGTTAGCAGATAGTATATAATATATATAAATAGATAGGTAGGTTAAATAAATATATACTATATTATATAATACATATAGTTACTAGGTATATATGAAATTTTAATATGTAATAGTATAATATATAATATATATAAAAGGAGAGTACTAAAGGTAAAATGTGTAAGGATACCAGAGAGAATATGAATATAATGAAGTGAGACCATTATATAGTGGGAGTATATATATGAGTATATATATATATATATATTATATAATGAGACTTCGGAGAGAGATCAATTGCGTTACTAAAGATAGAATAATAAATAATAATAGGAGTAGCCTAATATCATCGTAATTTGTATATATATTTATAGAGTACTAAGTTAATAGATAGATGACGCTCATATACATAGTGAGGTATATATATATATAAACGTGGGTACAGTTAATAACCAGTAGAATATTAATATAATGTATTATATTAATGTAAGAAAGTTAGTAACTATATATATATATATATAATATTATATATTAACATATGAAAGTATTATATATCTAGAAAAAATACCTTGATATGATGGGGGCCTCTCCTATGGTCATTGTCCAATAATCGCTATATTTCTTTGAAAACTTTGATGAGTGTTGACGAAATTAACATGTGTTTTACAGATTAAATTTTTTATGCGAAATAACAGTCATGGAAAACAACATTATTTGTTTAATTTCTCAAATTTTTTTGTGGAAACCATTGTTTACCAGGAAACAAATCAAACATAATATTGCAGGAATCACGTAACAGAAATTATCGCAAGAAGTAAAAAAGAAGATGTGTCGCGTAATCCGCACACCGAGAATACAATGACTGTAAAATTGTTATGCGCCATTTGCCATCTGCGCTCGAATCAAAAGAAAAAGTAATCTATCTTGGCAATTTTCAGTTATCGAAGATGTAAAAAGTAAGGAGATGTTTTGCTCATGTATTGAAAATATTTACAACTTCGTTGAATGTACCAAAAACTAAGAAGAAAATGTCAGTCATGAAAGCTTCGTCAGGTATAACTATTTAAATACCCTCTATAGTATTATTCGAAGATTTGAGGAAATTTCTCTCTATCGAAAAAAGAAGTGGTATTCTCACAGAGTCTTTTTTTTTTTTTTTTTTATTTTGTTTTGTTTAACGCAGTTAGTGTCGACCCCACTACAGCGCGCATAACGCCCTATCAATTTAGGAGTGTGGTTGCACACATCACAAGTAATTGCAAACAACTAAAGCAAAAGTTACCAGAAGTGAGCTGCGATGCACTCACTTTATTAATCTTACTGCTATATCTAAAGTTGCAAGCGATTAAGCAGAGTATATCGTCGTAAAGATATGAATCCACGAGAACAAAGAGGGGACGATCTGTGTCATTGATGGTAGCAAGAAGTGAAACGAGCCGTCACGGAATACTATCCTTGGAACTTGGGCTCTACCTCAAATGCGGACACAAAACTAGCTGTATTGCAGACACACTCAACAGCCAATTATATCATAATGCTATGCGTATAACTATGTGAATTACCATGGTATCAGTAAGGTCTTGCAAGTCTATCCACCACTAACTTTGGTAGCGGGTGAACAATTGAACCTATAAGGAAAAATGAGATAAAAGCACAGAAGATCTCTCCTGGCGCACACAAGAGTTGTCAAAGAAGGGAAATAAATACGAGTACATTTATATTAATACCTGATTTTCCTTTTAAACTCGACCTATCAGAAGGATTAAAACCGAGGCACCGCCCCCCCTCCCCATAAATTAACTTTATCCAGTACATTCTTATATTCCTTATACTTTATAAACTGAAAACTGTAAAAAAAAAATTCTCTTCATAGACCATAGATCCCGATCCTCTTTCACGCCATATACTAATTCAAACGCTTCTGTTTTATTTTTAGTAATTCCAAAATTTTTTTGTTATATAATCCAACAATTGTATCTTAAAAACTAACATCTATATACCTCAATAAGTAAGCCAAATATGAAAGAAGTATAAAAGTAATAAAGTTTTTATAAGTATGGGCCAATTGTATTAAAGATTCTTAATTGATGTTTTTAAAAAATTAAAGTACTTTTGCGCCAAATGTATCAAGCACTAACACCACGCAAATCTCCTATCGCATGGAGACAGCTATAATAAAATCGCGCTGTAAAAATGTTAACTTAATCCAACTTTAAATAACAAATGATTCATAATATGAAGAATCTATTGAAAGAATAATGTCTTTGTATCATCTCATATATTTAATAATTATTTCATTATAGTAAGATAATATTAATAAAACTCATATTAAAGCAATATAACTCTAATAACATAACCGTTAAACAATACTATTTACAATTGGTTGTACCACAATTTATAAAAATAATTTAATGATGTATTGTAAGAACGAAACATAATGATAATAGAAAATAAGAGGAACCCAAAAAGACTACATGTACGCATTAGTTGCGAATTCATACCCGCGTTGCGAAAAGTAATTGGATATGGTGTCCAATGCCGCACACACTCAATACGACCGCACTTCTAAAGACGGAGAAGACCTATGTTAGTGATAGCAAGTAATATAAAGAATATATCTCATTACCGTTTACCCTACAAACGAACCTGACTTGCACGGTCGTAAAGAATGTTTAATAGATTCAATATCTACAGAAATATCAGTGTGAGAGATTTGTAGAATAGTTTCTAACAAACTTAGGATAGGTAATGCAGAATAATATATCTATTTTAAAAACCTTCCTTTTTCAGGAATAATTGTTACATCATACTCCCAACGACTAGAGAAGAGTTTAATATTAACATAGAGAATAATAGTTAAACGAAGCTTGATACAACGAAAGCAACATCGCCCGCCATCGACAGATCAAAATGAACAACCGTTTGCGCCCACCGCCTTACCATAAGTGAGCCGTTCATACATGTTCATGGCTCACCGGGCATCCAAACATTAATCACAGTCAAATTAGCATAGACACTTAAAAAGTAAAGTCAGATAAATTATACGAAGCTGTGAAGTATGATGGGGGTAGGGCATCTAAAAGTTGAGGACAACAAAAGGGGGCTATGCAAATTGGCTGTCTTCACATTAATGACGCATTCAAGTGTCGAACAACGGAAACCCATGCCAGAAGGCATAAAAAGTCGGACAACTAAGCCGAAGTACAAAATTATTGAGAGACTCCTCAGGAAAGGCCCAAATAACGAAAATTCAGAAACAGATGTAATGATCGTATAAGACAGGTTTAATTCCTTTTTTATAGATTTCAGAGCGTCATATCTCCAAAAAGAATTAAATCCCGCCCTCACGACTATGGCCGCCCTACTGTAAAAAATTACAAGAAGTATAAAAGATAAGATTCTGTCTTGAAATGGAATAGAGAAAATCGCGCGAAAAAAACAATTATTTATTTTATAAAAGATCACGTAGTAAGGTGTTTAACTAATATGGATGACTACGAACATAAAAAGCCATAGAATAAAGCGGAAGTTTCCACTGAAGAAGCCAAAAAAAGATGGGTACGGTCTTTAGGTTTAATATAATGATCGAAGAAGATGCAGCTGATACATTCCTGAGAAGTAATTTTAAGGTCTCTGATTTCATAGGTGGTAGAAATTTCAGTGCAGCTATAAGAACTAAAATCCAGAGATACGTGAGTAAACTAGCTCAAATAGAATGAGTAAAGAAGTAACACACCTGTTGAAGGAAAAAAGCACATGGTATGATGTCGAGATGATCTAGACAGCAAAAAGTTAGGTGCCAATGTATAGCACTATACAATTGGAGTTCAGAAATTTGTGTATAGCCGGTTTTCCAGCCAGTCACTGATAAAGAGGGTAACCACACTTCAGCGGCACTCTAGTTCGATTTTTCCTAATACACGAAATTCTACGAGTTGAGTCAACCGCTGGCTAGTGAAGAGTATTTCACAGCATTGAAAAGACAACACGCGGTTGTTTCAAAAAGCATTAGAAAGAAGAGAATAATATATCATAGTATGGGAAGAAGAGACAGTGTGAAACACACGTTCATCACGCATTAAATTGCATCTCAGCTAGAATTCTCCGTGAGAGAGGCCGCAATAGGAAGGAAGGAGGCAGCCAAAAAGTCGCCACACACTCAAAAGTTAATTACAATATATCAATCTAAAAATGGTTCCGTTGAAGAATGACTTCCACCCACCAAACGCCACCATCCAATCCCCCATAGGATTATGTAAAGATGGAGAAAGGATTATGTATGCCCGAGCTCAATTCCAGAGGGAAAAGAATAAAATCCCCAGAATTTTCAAGAACAGACACCATGGGTGCGAAAGTGTTAAGGGGAGCACAAGGAAAATTGTTCCAATATATCAATATGTTAAAATTAGTGTTGATACTAAGAAGACAGTTTATTTGACAGTATTGTATCAGAAAATTAAATACCACATTTATATTGAAGACCCTAAAACTTTCCCTTACAAATTTAATGACGTTTTTATTATGTTATTTTATTTATGATGTAATTAATTGTTAATTATTATATGATTTTAACAATTATTATAGTTTATATGATTATGTATATAGCCTTTATTTACTGTCAACCTATATAATTATTAATAGTATAATTATGTAGGTATCATATTTTTATGAGTTGATTCGCAGATCCTATATTATGATTGATTTAGTTAACTATTATTATTTTTATTAATCTATTTATGGTAGCCTAATCATTTCATTACTACGTAAATTATGAATCAGTATTAATTTATGATTATTATTATCGTATATTTTATATGATCCTTAACTTAGCAATTATTCAAGTTGATTAGTATGATTCATTATTAAGTGTATGGTAATTACTTCAATTAATATATTATTATTTATTTATTAGGGTAGACCGGGGTGAAATGGGCCAATATCAAGACTATATTTAATTCTATACGATCTAATTGTATTTATGTTTACTCATTGCGTCTTGAATAATTCCATTAATATTATATTATTATCATTTCCTTAGTATTAGAAATCGGATGAGAAAACTTATTATTATTATTATGTTACTCGAATATATATATTTATTATTTAGTTACGAGTTAATATCAACCTGATAATTATTAATTGATATATTATATTATATATTGTGAATATTCTTTAAGTTTCTAATTATCATTATTATGCTTGTAATTTTTTTCATATCCTCTTATTGTTATATTTTTTTACTTGCAAGTACGTGGTGTATTTATTATTATTATCTATATTTATTTACTGGCGGTGGATTTATAAAAGCTCATACTATGACATTCTTAATTATAACAATAATATTAATTAATTATTTAATGAATATTTTTATTTTTATTCAACAATATATATTAATATTTGCAATTGATTCCCATATATCTTTACTATTATTTTTAATTTAAACATTATAAATATAATTCAATCATATTAAATAAATAATAATTATAAGACCAGACTCTCTCCATAGACTTGATTATTATATATTGTTGCCGATCATCGCTGTCCTACATTATTAAATAGGCATAATTGTAAGAGATCTTCTAAACACATCATAAATAATAGAGCTATATAAGTTGAATAAATAAGGTTCACTAAGTTGTAGTAATAATTTAAGATAAATATTTAGTACCGCAAAGTACAATTACTTATAATGAGTATAAACAGTAATTATATAATTGGGGACCATTAATTACTAAGTGAATAATGTTCTACATCTAACATATTATCTTTAGATACTGCGTATATAACTTTTCTGGTCATCTCATAATCTAGGGTGTTTTGTTAATGCCAAATTCAGTGAGCATTAACAATAGTTTGAAAAAAAATAAAGTTCTAAAAAAATAATAAAGAACAATTTTCCTTACACAATATAAAATCTCTGGCCAAAGTGAAACGAAAATTCTTTGAATTTCGATATTAAATATTAATGACTCGTCTTATATCTAAAGATATTAACTAGCCAATAATTAAGAGAATATTTTATACCTTCTTTTGTGAAGGCTACTAACTTTAAACGAACTCGTATGAGAAATCACTTGGGTTTAGAATATATGCGAGCGCCAATTTCACAAAACACAATGGGTAAAAAATAATAATCATGTAGCAAATAATTATTTTCTCAAAAAATAAATGCCGAAATCAAGGAACAAGTAAAAAGTCTCAATAATAAGATGAAATGGTGTCATTATTGCTTATAATAAATGTACTACATAGAAACAAAAGAAATAAAAATGTGCACAAAAGTGCCACCTACTCAAGTGAGCGCGTATAACCGTCTGTGCGGAGTGATGCTAGAGGAGATTAAACTGTTATTACATAAATAGATTTAAGTTATATTACAACGAATTTTTGAAAAATTCATCAAAAACACCTCAAGCTATAGATACATTAGATGAGAGAAGGGTGCTCGTATATGAACACATAAAAACCCAGGGACTTTAACATTTTAGATACTAGAAAAGACTCCGGCACCACACCTGCTGGTAATTTATTAAGAATATGGGTCTCGGGGCCAACATCACGCTATGAGATTCATTTATTAGGCGTTACGAATCTCAAACAGGGAAGTTGAACGCCTAACCGAAGAGATACAGGTGCCTCAGCCAAGATTCATGGACCTGGAATATATTGACTAATAGCAAGAACGGATTCACCGTTGAGGATGTGTAGTAACGATGGAAAGAAGTAAGGTTATCAAGTTTAATGATGATTCTCTTGTTCAATTATAACAAGAGCAAAGACGGGCCGGAGACTAATATTTCATGGTCCACGATCACTCGCATCGAATACCGTATAGAATGAACAATAAGACAAATTCGAGTACTCGGAGACAGTTACAGAACGAAGAAGAAGTATTTTACATGGTATTATGAATCAGTGGAAGACAATAGATAGTAAAAAAATGATAAAAAGCTAAATATTTTCTAAGCATAGGAAAGGAATCATATCATTGATAATCGCGCACTGGATGTCAATTGTCTCAGAAATACATGTTTACAGGCGTACTAATTATCGATAAAGACGTAACAAGTAGGTAAAAATAATATCAGGAACATTAGGAGCTATTTAACGATAATATTTATAGGATTGTGAGAAGTCAAAAGATATGTCTGAAAATGAATGCATCTAGAG
Source organism: Trachelipus rathkii (assembly GCA_015478945.1). Taxonomy (NCBI): domain Eukaryota; kingdom Metazoa; phylum Arthropoda; class Malacostraca; order Isopoda; family Trachelipodidae; genus Trachelipus; species Trachelipus rathkii. The sequence goes on along the minus strand of JABUQX010139002.1, from coordinate 3,933 downwards.
ATTAAGTAAGACGATCTTTATCTTCGTATCTAGTTATGTCAAAATAAATTAAATTACAGTGCTTAATTCTTTCGCATATCATTGTAGACACGTATCCAAGGTTAAAGCAAAAATTGTTATACATTATGAACAGTGACATAATGTAACTAGCCCGAACACCAGAATTAACATAGTACATAAGGTAATTTGAAGGTATTACACCAGCAATATAAGTTCATATAATTGGATATTCTATAATAGTATAATATCATTCTCAGTGAGATATACTATATATTATTAATATTAAATTTACTTATATATTATAAATATATTATAATCTTATAATGATACGTCATATGTGATATATATATTTATCTATACAATTGTAGAATTTAGCTATTATTTAAATAATAATATATTGTATTTACCATTTTTACGGGCACAAATAAACCCTCTACACCGTAACACCGATCTATAGTAGTTCTACCTCTCCAATCAGTTCCGGCAAAGATAAGGACACAGGATTTTAGAAGTATATTGTCATACATTACAAATTAATACGGTAGAAATCACATACTATGCCCCGCACGGCAAATGCACCTATCTGAGCAAGTTAACTCCTCAAAAATATGAATAGTGTAACAATCACCGCAAATCAGATAATAATATTCAATATAATCCAAAAGGATATGTCATTATTTAAATAAATCGTACTAAATCCATAAAACCCAATATAATTTAAATAATAATAAAATATTAAAATAAAGTAAATAATAATTCAAAATATAATCAATAAAGCCCCAAAGTCACATCAACAATAAATTTAAATATTCATTATAGTGTTGTCGGCTTAAGAATATTCTCCGCATCAGAGAGTAAATTGTAAAAAGCCACAATATATAGATTGTGGGACACCTTACACTCAGGAATCACCATAAGCCACAACTGGTTGAGAGTTATCCACCCTAACTTCACGACGTACGCAATGCATAAGTACTAAACTCACACCCGTATTATAGAGATTCAAAATAGTCACCGGCCACTACTATCTTCAACTGTGTCACTCCTGGTGAGATTACACGTTAAGAAGGTTAGAAGAATTTTAATGTCTCAAGAAATAATAAAAGCAAGACAAATGGGACTTCCTTTAGTCCGTTATAAGTTTGATACACTTACAGTACTACATGCGCATTCAATATTAATACCTCAATATAACCCCTCCATCCACGCTAAACTAAAGGAAAAACTGCAAATAACCTCCTCAATCCAGATTGTCAATGTCGGTACAGGTGTCAGATAATGTACACTAATCACTAGTTGAGGCTCTCCAAATCCCCCGCTAAGTGGCGACGCTCGATCCCAATAAATGATACAAGAATGAGAGAATTCACGATTTCAAGCATCCCGATGGGAGAAAGTACCAAATGATGCGGCGCAGTCCAGATCCTTAGACAGCTCCGATGCTCAAAGAGTGTAATCCCACAAAATAGCTCAGATGTTGAATCGCGTTCACAAAGAAATTAGGTCCCCGCAACGCTAATGACACATTTGGATCGACTTCCGAGGACGAGAGTGAGTGGGTATGCAAACCACATGTCATTATAGGAAAACCTAATCCATATAGATTCACAAGGGAACACGAAGAGTTAGAGAATCATATTACGGAATATGGTTTTCCTCGACTAATTTAATGCCCAATAATTAGTCCCCCCTTGAAAAAAAAACACCTGCGCGTCTCCCCCAAAATATTATAATAATACTTCAATCAAAATAAGTAAAAGAATTGTGGACCAATAACGAAAAAACATAGTTAATAATTAATGATAATCAGGAGATGATACCTTATGAGATGTAATCGATAGGAATATAATTAGATATAGATAATAATATAAATAATAACTATAAATAAAGATCATTGAATTTTAATAATAAGAATGACTAATTCAAAAAAATTATAATAGAATATAATTAAATTATATAGTGACTGATTTCAGACAATGATGTTATTTAATAGAATAATAATAAATTAATACATAATATAATAAAAAAAATCACATAATAGTAATAATATAATACATAATAAATAAATATAAGGATAGAGATATAATATAAAATAAATAATATATAAATAATATAATCAGTGTATTAATAATAAAATTAAAACTCATAGAAATAATAAATAAATATAATAATAATAATAATAAATAATCTAATAATAAAAATCAGTTTTATGCAATAATAATGAAGATATGATAAAAGATTATATAATATAATAATAATAAAGTAATAAGTAATAAATAAGAATAAAATAATTAATAATTAATATAAATAATGAATAAGAAAAATACATCAATAATAATTAATAATCATCATTAATACAAAATAAATAATAATATAAACAATAATATAAGTATAAAGAGTTGGCTTTTATATAAAAAAAATAATAATGAATTTCCTTTTAATAAATAATACATGAATTAATGGGAAAATAATGATTAATAATAAGAGAGTCATCAATAGACAGTAGGATATGAATATAGAATAGAGTAAATCAAATAATGAAGATAATCAAATATAAGATAAGAGAAAAATAAATAAGAGATAATAATAATAAATTAATAATAGATCAATTAATAATATTTATAATATATAAAGGAAATAATCAATAATAATTAATATGAATAAAAATAAAATCATCTATATAATTAATATTTTCCTAACATAATAATTAAAAATAGATACAAATTATATTATTTCATCGTAATAAATAGTAAAATAATATATAATAGATACTAATAAATTAATAATAAATAAAATAAAATTGAATAGTATTTAATAATAATAATATAATAATAAAATAATAAATAAATTATAATAATAATAATATAATAATAAATTAATAACTGGACAGGTAGTGGTAAAAGTAATGTATACAATGAAATTTTTAACTTTTATTACAAATTATAATAGTGATAGAATAAATTTAAATGATACATCATAATAATCAATTCAATAATAGAAGTAAGAAGTGTAAGTAAGACGGAATAACATAAGTAACTGATTAATAGTGAAACATTAATATAGAATATTAATAATAATAACATGAGTAAATACATAATTGAAGAATTTAATAATAATATAGACGTAAAATAATAATTTAAATAGTAATAAATAATATAATAGTATAATAATAATTAATAATAAATAATAATAGATAAGGATACATAATACATAATATAATACAATTATAAGAATAATTAGATAGAAATAATATAAATAATTATTGAATAATTTAATTAATAGATATAATAATAAATGATAATAAAAAATAAATAATAATGTGAAATAAATCAATAATAGAAAATAATAATTGAAAATAAAATAATAAAAATAATAATAATAATCATAATCTATAATATAAATAATTAATATAATATAAAATAACTATATAAAGTACTCTATAACAAAAACAATTAAGATCAATAATAATAATAAATCGATAATAATAAATAAATATGGTACTTTCAAAATAATGTATCAGTATAATAAATTAAAATAAATTATTGTAGAATTCATGAGCGCTGGATTTATTGCCATTATGTAATCCTGTGCGATAACTTATTATCTTAAATGTCATACTGTTTAAATGTCTTATTATTGCTTCTGCTATCCATAATATCTGAATCAAACGAGTACGGATTGTTATTTATTTTCCCAAGCTATCCGGGAAAGAGAAGCAGCATCATGATTCGTATACCATTCAGACTATTAAAATTTCTTTATATTTGTAAGGCTTTGATCGAGCGCGAGAGATTAGAGTCGTAGAATTCTGGGAAAGTCAGCTGGAAAGGTCAAAACCACAAAAAGTTAAAAACCGAAGAAATTATGTTAGCCGATCAAATACTAGTAAAGAGCTTTGCCCGTCTGTATTATGAGAACTTTTAATTGGATTAT
>JABUQX010139000.1:12500-28387 GCA_015478945.1 Trachelipus rathkii | reverse complement strand
TTAAATTTTGATATGATAAAAAACAAATAAAAATATTGGGCCGAGCCTATTAGATGGCCTACTTGATGGCCTACTTGTTGGCCTACATAAAAATTTAAAAGATATTAGTGGCCAAACAAAAATCGGCCGTAGGTTCCCCATGAAAGTGGCTTACTTAAGATAATAGGCCCTTAGTATATACTAACCTAAGGGTGCTACCATGAGGATAAGCTAGCTAAGTAATTATAAATAAAAATATATAAAGAAATACGTTATAATAACGGCCACTTCACAGGGTACCATCATTTATCACTATTACACATTAATTAACATATTTGCACTGTCTATTTCACTCACCATGGCATAAATAGGAATATCACATGCTTTAATAAGCTTTAAGCCTTCATAATATAGTAAAAATCCATAATTCTTGTAAGCAATTAGAAAGCGTCGTTGTCGTGCGAAAATGGCGGCAAGATAAGATGAGGATACACGACAGTCGTAATCATAATTTTCGCCAGATTTGCCATGGTGAGAAAAAGAGTTCGTTCAAAAAACTACGCTTTTGCATTGGCACGCTATTTTGGTAAAATTGACCTGACCTCAATCACCACAATATAAAGTATTAAAATATATATAGTAAATAATATAGATTATATAATATATACTATATATGATATATATATATATATATATATATAATATATTATATAGTAATATATATATATATAAATATATATATATATATATATATATAATAATATATATATATATATATTATATATACATATATATATATATATTATATATATATTAGATATATATATATATATATATACTTATAATATATATATTAAATATATTACATCGAAATATACATTATTTTTGGCTGAAAATTGGTATAATAATAGTTTGTGACATGAATAAGAAGAATCCGGTGTAAAATTGACAAAATGGCATGGGGGGGGGCCTCCAACCCCTAACTCCATTTTTAGGGGTTACAGATAACCCAGGTGCTCTCAAAACTTGGACTTTTACTATTATTATTAAATGAAAAATAAAACTTGTATTCAAGGGCGTAGCCCAATTATAAGGGGTACTTTACTCTTATGAGTCTTTAATGGAGTACGGTATTGTATTTTGAGAATTTTTCGGTTCAAAATGATACCGTCTCATAGGGTAAGTTTATATTAATAAATTTTAATTTTTATATAAAGAATGATTATTAAGATTATTATTTACAAAATTTTAAGAGGAAATAGTGATTGACTTAATGTCATTCACAATCCCTTGATCACATGTGCAAGCTTAAACCACTCCCGAACCCAGTCACTCAAAACCAAAAGCGAAAAACTGGCCCACAATGGCGAATGAAGAATTTAAAAGGAAATTACGACAGTTAAAGTCCTCAGCAAACAGGAAGCCACAGAAAAAAAAAATATGATTGGTTTCCGTAAGTTTTAGTGAAAGAAAATATAGTAAATAGTATACTCTTATTCGTCAGCAATCACGTCTAAGAAGGAGGATGAAAGCCAAATTGACCCATACGCAGTGATAAAATATGACTCTCAAGTCTTGCATACTCAAATCTCAAAAAACATCCTTCTAAAACTTAACAAAAAAAACTTGGGAAGGTGGGTTTACATTGTAAACTTGGGGTTATATGTCTCAGTGACGTCAACCATGATTCCATTCCACCAGCAACATACAAGTCGAGGAGACTTATGATAGCACTTATCACGGACGACCCCTTCCCAGAGGGTCTTCCACTCCAAGACAGCTGCTTTTAATTTATTGAAGGCTTTCCTTCAATTTTTTCCTACTCCAAAGGGTTTATACCTTTACCTTTGTTCCTAACAAATATCGGTATGTATTAGGAGATGAATATGCAAGGCTCTCGAAATCACATTTTAAAACGTTGTTGGTATCAAATAATAACTCCATCCAAAGGACGAACGCAATTAACTTTCGAAATAAAAAGTATAAGTAAGAAATTTATTAGATTATTTTTAATGATCAATAGCAAGAGAATTTATATATTGGTTGATAAGTTTTGATGTTGTCTAATGGATGAATAAGGTGTCGTCGAAGCTTATTTCGAATCGAATATAGCTTTGATTCGACGGGAAGCCAGGATGTTAGCCTGGCGGCGGTTCCTAGGGGGAGAACTTGATGTTGTAGGTGATTCTTCTTCTGAGGAAGAATCATAAATGTTACTATGAATTTCCAAAGGGTAAAGATGAATGACTGCGCGAGTAATTTCACCTGTTCTCGTACTCAAGGAAACCGATCGTACATAACCATCAGGGGAAGTATGTAAAACTTTTACAATTCCCAATTTCCATTTTAAACGGGGACCGTCATCTTCCACCAGGACGACGTCACCGACAGTTACATTTGGGCGATCAGATTTATTGTAAGATTGCCTTAAATTTAATAAATAATCCTTTTCCCATTTAATTTTAAATTTATTTACAAGGGAGAGGATGTATTTGTAGCGTTTACCAATTTTTATAGGATCTAAATATGTGGGATCCATTTCAATAAGTTCCTCTGGAACTGGGAGTGAGTTTAATTTATGCCCTGTTAATAAATGGGAAGGGGTGAGTGGTTCCTCACTATGGAGGTCATCCCCTACAAAGGTGAGAGGACGGCAATTCAAAACCGCCTCTACTTCAATTATAATTGTATAAAATTCATCATAAGTGATGAGGGCATTAGTAAGGGTACGTTTCAAATGGAGTTTGGTTAACCCAATGAGACGCTCAAAAAATCCTCCGTAGTGGCTGCTACGAGCAGGATTGAACCTCCATGTAATGGAGTATTGATTAAAGAATTGTTTTACTGATGGTAAACTATGTAACTGTTTCAAATAATCAGATGAAGCATGGAAGTAGGTGGCGTTATCTGAGTAAACAACAGAAGGGACACCACGTCTACCCATGAAGCGGCGGAATGATCTCAAAAAAGATTCTGTGCTATTGTCTAAAACGAGCTCGAGATGGACTGCTCGAGTCGTTGCACAGGTAAATAATACAATATAACATTTTGTGGTAGCTGTTTTTGAAGTTTTAATTATAAAATGACCTGTCAGGTCAACTCCCAAAATAGTAAATGGCTTGGTGTTTATAACTCTTACTTTAGGCAAAGCAGCCAGAGGGGCAGACCTAAAGTGAAGAGCTTGCAAACGTTTACACAAAATGCATGGTCTTGTGACCTTTTTAATATTAGTTCTCATATGGGAAAAATAATACTTTCTGCGTATTATTAAAAGGAGCTCAGAGGTTCCTAAATGATGAAAGGACATATGGGTGTCCCATATGATGAGTTTTATCAAATGATGATTAGTTGGGAGTAAATAAGGGAATTTGGTGTCATAAGGTAGGAAAGAGTTTCCTAACCTTCTATCACACCTAAGTATACCATTTACTAATATTATATTAAGTTGTTTACACAACTGTGTAAGGGGTTTTTTATTTTTTAAACAGTCTATTTCAGACTGAAAATGCAAACTTTGCATATATTTGATCCAATATGACTCAGAAATTTGTTTCTCCTCAATGGAGAGTTGATGGGAGAATTCAGGTTTTATAATTGATTTATTTAAAGGGGATTTATTTACAGAGTTTTTCAAATTTTTTATGAACCTGAATACTAAAGCTGTTATTTTTACAATTTTATTATAAGATGAATAGTTCTCACTGTTCAGTATACTTTCAACAGGAGTAACTGTCACAGCTGAGATTATTAAATTTTCTGTTCATTCATTTTGTGAAGAGGAAGGGTGTTCCCTCCAGACAGGCCAGTCTGAGGGATTTAAGAGCCAAGTTGGACCTGATGTCCATAAATCAGAAGATAAATATTTACAGTCTGACCCGCGGGAAGCAAGGTCAGCGGGGTTATCGGAAGTAGGGACGTATTTCCACTCTATAGAGGGAACGTTTTTCCGAATCTCGTCCACCCTGTTCTGGTTAAAGGTGGGGAGTTGTTTTTGGGAGAAAATCCACTGCAAGGTGACTTGACTATCACACCAAGCATATATTTTCTCAAAATTTAATACATTTTCAAACGTTTCTAATATAAATTTTAACATGCGAGATGATAATAGAGCTCCCATAAGTTCTAATCGGGGAATAGAAAGCTCTTTAATGGGGGATACTTTTACTTTTGATAATAATATTTTTGATATGGGTGTCGAGTCTGCACAAGAGACTACATACACCACTGTACCGTATGCAGAGCCAGATGCATCGGAAAAGGCGTGGAGTTCCACATTAATTGAATATATAAGTTGCCTGGGCAATTTTAAGTTTAAACATTGTTCAAATTGAACCACAAGTGATCTCCATTCTTTTTGAAGATCATTGGGGATCTTGTGGTCCCAGTCAAGTTTTAATTTCCAAATTTTTTGTAAAAGCATTTTGCCTCTTATAACTACGGGTGACAAAACACCAAGAGGATCAAATGCAGATGCAACATTATGCAATATTTTACGTTTGGTATTGGCTTCTGGGTCGAAGCTACGAGTGGGGTAAGACATGGTATCGGAAGAAGTATCCCATTCCATACCTAAAATTTTTAAACAAGGTTCTTCTATGCCCAATTCTTTTTCTTGAAACATAGAAGCAGCGAGAGATGAGTTGGAAGCCCACTCTCTTAAATTTAAACCAGCCTCTGCAAATAAGGATCTGGTTTCAAAAAAATATTGTTTTATTTCCTCCTCGGTGTCAAATGTACCGAAAGGTTATCTACATAAAGTTTGTTCTAATATGGCAATCTTTGTATTGCCGTTTGGGATTTATTTACATGGTGATGGAGGCATGCTGCCAATAAAAATGGACTACAAGTTGCTCCAAATAGTACTGATTTGAACCTATATGTTACTATAGGCGATTGGGGGTCTGAGGGGTCTCTGACCCATAGGAAACGAGTTGAATCTCGATCCTTTTCTGCTAAACGAATGCCTAAGAAGGCTTTTTCAATATCTGATGAAGTTGCGTACTTTTTTATTCTAAATTTTAATAATAATTTTCCCAGATCTGTTATCAGAGACGGACCACTGTGTAAACAGAAATTTAAACTGGGATTATTGGATGAGCAGTCATAGACTAAACGAAGTTTAGTCGTAGAGGAATTTTTGCGCACCCCATGATGAGGTAAATAATGTAATTTAGCTTCAGGATGGAGAGGGGTGGAAGGTTTTACTTCCTCGATGAAGTCAAGGGACAGCTGTTCCTTTATTACATCGTTATACGAGTTCAATAATTCGGGTTCAGTCCTGAGCCGTTTCAGCACACTATAAAGTCGACGTTTCGACAAAGAATAATTATCTGGTAAAGTGGGATGATTTGTACGCCATGGCAATGACACTACATATTTCCCATTTATGAAGCGCAAATTTTCCTTAAATGATTCAAGAGTAGTCTTTCGCTAAAGTAAACTGCCTCATCAGCGCGTATTCAATATGAGAGAGACCATAACGATCAAGTCGTCTTTGGAGTTTTTGTATATTCCTCCTCTTGATTAAGAAGGGAGAGGAGACTGGGATCCTCAGCCGAGGATTATTTAATATTTCTATATTTTTATTGAGCAGAATCGTACTAGAAGCTTCAAGGCTGAAAGCAGATAAAATATTTTGATCAATATTTTAAAGGTGTGAGAGTTCTCACAAGTCTCAGAGGAGACAAAATTCATATTTTTTTACTTTTCGAGGGAACATAATTAATTTTTCAGAGGTGATGTTCATCACCAACCTCAGTTGAGGCAAAATTCATACTTTTTATACTTTTAATGGGGAAAACAATTTCACAAGCCTCGTCCGAGGCAGACAAAATCTGTAAACTAATTCACTAAATCTAAATATTCCTCTTGGGAAAAATATGAAAGTTGATGCGCATTATTTACAACTTCCCCTCCCTCGGCATCTTCGAGAGGAGGTGAAGGATTTAAATTTAAAGAGTCCTCTGCCTCAGTTATAGAGAGGGGAGGATTTTCACTTAAAGCTAATGGTTCTTCCTCCTCAATTATAGGGAGAAAGGAAGAATGATCAATATTTTTATGATTAGAATGGCTAAAACTAACTATAGGATCAAAAAATTGAACTTCGGCCCTAAAAGAAGATACAATAGTGACTTGAGAATCTGTGCCACCAGAAGCAAAGGGTAATTTGCCCCAAATAATATTACCTACATTTGTTTTTAGCAAATTTACATTGTTTATTTTCTCATATGATTGGAGAAAATGGGGGAGGTTGTCGGATCCAAGAAGTAACCCAATATCCGTAATGATATCTGAAGTTGGATAAGGATTGGCAAGTGGGATACGATATTGTCTGAGCATTTGTGTGGTCTTCACAAGCCCAGGTATTTTAAGATCGTTGGGGAGGTGATCTACTATAACAGCAGAAATAGGTATCACCCTATCCTTGGTACTGATGTTTAAGGTGACCACATCATGTACCGAAGGAGTGCCTTTTTTGTTAATTCCGTTTATGGAGATGTTAATAGTGGAATGGGGAGTACAATTTAATGTTTTAACTACTGATTTTGAGACCAAAGTGAGTTGAGATCCTTGGTCGAAAATACTTCGAACCAAGATGGGTTTGTCTCCTTTATTTATTTTTAAATCCGCTATGGGAAGAGCTACACCGTGGCTCTGAGCCAACAAGGTGGAGGTTAGGTGGTTTGAAGCGGATTGGGGTACAGTTGTAACATACTCTGGTTTTTTATATTGGGGACAAAGAGCAGTATGATGTTCTGGGGACTGACAAGTATAACACTTTTTAGTGTTTTGACAATCAGATGTAGGATGGTTGGCACCTAAACACTTTCGGCACCAACGATGACTGTTAACTAATTGATTACGAAGTTCAAGGTATTTAAAAAAACTAACAGTGGCAGTGTAGTGATATGCTGTTACAAACCGACATTTTATAGGTTATTTGATCTATTAATTATTATTAAAAAGTGTATTATAATTATTTGAAGGGACTTTTGATGATAATTTCTGATTATTATAATTTGGTTCTATCTTATGGTGAGGAATTATTATGTAAAACCTATTAAAGTTGTTATTAAAAAAAGTAGATTATTTGGTTAGGTTGATAGTTGATTTATACTGACTTTTGAGTGGTGAGTTCACATTGTATTTAATATAGTTAATTGTTTGGGTTTGGCCCCTTGTCCCTTCCATTTATTATTTGAAGGTGAAGTATGCTCAGATTTTTTATGGGGATTTTTATCGTCCTTGTTGGATAATGTTTGGCCTGAGGCCTCTAAAACTGAAAGGGCCTGGTTTAACATTTCAAAAAGTAATTCAAGGGTCCAACTTTCACCAGCCCTATCCCATTTAACCTTTTCTTTAATTTGTGAAGGCAATTTTTGGGCCAGTAAAACACCCAAGATAGTAGAGCCAGTATCGTCATTGACGGTCAAGTTCCTTATTTTTTAAAGATTCTACATAGCATTTTATGTCAGCTTTATATTGATAAAGATCTGCGTATTCATATCTAGGGGGGTTAACTTAGTTAATTTCAATATTAAAGTCTCTTGGACTTTTGCAGGGGGTTATTAAAATCTTCCTCAAGAAGATCTCGAATAATTTTATAATTAGTAGCGGTGATGGCATAGCCACCCCCCCCCCCCCCCCCCCCCCCCCCCCCCCCCCCCCCCCCCCCCCCCCCCCCCCCCCCCTCCCCCCCCCCCCCCCCCCCCCCCCCCCCCGGCAGTCCAATAATAAATCAAGTTTACTAAGGTCAGAGTAATTCTGACCTCCGACATAGTTTTCAAATGATTCAATGAAAGAGGCATATTCTAAAATATTGCCACTAAAAGTAGGTAGTTTTTTAATGGGGCGTTTAAATGCTTCCGGCTCTCTAGGGGTAGCCGGAGCAATCGGTGATGTAGGACGCGAAGCTGGTCGCGAAGGTGGTTTAGTGAGGTCTTGAATTTTATATTTAATGGTAGTAATTGTTTTTAATAAGGCAGTATGCCTTGAATAATTTTCTTCATCATCAATTAATGAATTCTCATCGTCCAAAAATTGGGCGATGTTATCGTCAATTTCAGCTAATTTAAGATCTAAGTCTTCTAAGTTAGTTATGATATATCCTAAGTCATCAACTTTGGAATTTGGATCTAATAATTTGTTATTGGCCTCGTTAATAGCCTTGGTAGCACGACTCCGTAATGTTTTACGTGATTTTTTGTGTGCCCCATAGACTTTGAGGTCACTATCTGATAAATCAGACATGGGAGAAGCCATTTTTAATCAAAAATTTTAAAATATATAAACAAAGAAAAATGTGTCTTGAGACACAAAAATATTAAAATGTTTAAATTTATCAAGATTAAATGTTGATTATGCACTACAAGTACAGATATTAGATAGTACGAAGCTAAAAATATCTGTACTAGTACAAGTACAGCTACAAAAATAATGTGTTGAGACACAAAAAAAAAAACTATTTAGAGTCAATGTATTTTATAATGTTCAACAAAAATGTGTGAACCAAATGAACCCGGTTCAATGTACGGCTATAAGCGCTGGAATAGGTGTATAAAAATTTATACAGTGAAAGAGTGTCTCGTGACATAAATATTCAAATGTTATTACTGTTATGTATAAAATATATTATATAGTATTATTATATATATATATATAGATATATAATATATATATATATATATATATATAATTATATATAATATATATATAAAAAGAAATAAAAAAAATAACTCGTTGTGATATGAATACCTGTGTAAGGTTTGAACGAGATATATATATTATAGTATATATATATATACTATATATATATATAGTTTATAATATATATTAATATATATATATATTAATATATATATTATATATATATTAAATATATATATTGTATATATATATATATATATACTATTATATATATATATATATATATATATTCATATAAATATATATATATATATTATATATATATAATATATAGATATATAATATATATATATATATATATATATATTATAATATATAGATATAATATATATATATCTAATTATTCTTATATATGATATTATATATATATATAAATATATATATATTACTTATATATATATATATAATATATATAATATAATTATATAGATATATATATATATATAAGATAATTATGAATACAATGTTAGAATCATTTCAAAACTAACTAATACTAAGTAATTGTGTTTATATTACACAAACAAATTTTATGTAATAATGAAACTTAAAATTATTTAAAAACGTATGTTTTTCTACATACAACACACGAGAAAATATGGGTTTTTCTAATGTAAAAAAAAAATAAAAATGGGTTCAAAAAACTTTCAATTGAATGAAAATATTTTATTTGAGTAATATCTATATATATATATAATATATATATATATATATAATATATATATATATATATATATATATATATATATATATATATATAATATATAAATATATATATATATATATATATAGTGGTTTGTAAACTGGTCCACTAATAATAAAAAAAATTTTTTTTATTTATATATATATATATATATATATATATATATATATATATATATATATATATATTATATAATATATATATATATATTATATATTATATAATAATATATATATTATATATATATATAGTATATATCTATATAGTATGTATATACATAAATACTTTTATCATCCATTATCAATCTAAATAACTATAATTATTTCATTCTCTTCATTCATTCATTTATTAATATAAGAGACATAAGAGACGACAATATCAGCCCTGAAAAAAGTCAACCACCTAAAAAAGGTTTACTTCGAAAGGCGATTATTGTCAGAAAAAGGTCTTTCTTTTTACTACTGCTATTGTTGTAAGACTTGTTGCTATTTAAAATTATTGTTGTGCACAACAGAACAATTGTTCGGAAAAGGATTGTTCCATTTTTTAATAATAATTTATATCCTTGTTTCATGTGAGTTTGTGCCGCTTTCAAACCGAAGAAAAGCGGATTTAAAAGAAGTGAGAACCAAAGACAAACGGTTAAGAAAAATATCCCGGTCTTTTATGCAACCTCGTTTTCTTCAAACACTTCAAACTAAGGCATGTGATTAAGGAAGTCTTTACTTACAAAACTAACTAGAAGGAAGGAGATGCAACTACGTCTTTCCCCCATAGAAAAGCAACAACTTTTCTAAATATGATCAATACAGATTGTACAGGGTAAGATATTGTTCGTCTCAACATTCTTTCATTATAATTTAACATTATTTATTCATTGCTCATTCATAATCATTAAATACATTAATTAACAAATATTCCTGTATTTGTTGCAGGCGTTGTATCCTGGGCAATGGATTAATCATGGCAACAAACACTATATTACGACAACGTTAGCCGTCTCATGATTTAAAACTATAACTATTTATTTATATATATAAGTTTAATAAAATTTTCTTCTCTTTTTCTCTCCTCTTCTACTGTACTTCGCCCTTCAATAAACTTAAACTGGGATCGGGCTTTTAATCGAGAGACCTTAGATGAAATTCATTATTCAGATATCAAAATAGTTTTTACATAAATTAATTAGAAAAGTTGTACTTATTTCATCTTTATTTTTTCTCTCGATTGAGTGCGTACGGTCCTTGTTTGGGTTTATCACAATAGGAAATTTAAGAGATTGTCAAGTTTAAATTTAAATTATTTTGTAGTCTATAAGATCATTTTCTAAAATAATAATAATAATGGCTGAAATAAATTCAGAATGGCTTGTAGAAATTTCGCAGGTTAAACCTAGCGAAAATCTTTCCGCAGAAAAAATTGCCGAAACTATTGAAAAGTGTAAATTAGAAACGAGAGAGTTTATTCTCAAACGCGCTTCTTGTAAGCGAAAAATAACAAATGCTCTTAAAACTATTAATAAGTTTAATGTTGACACGCAAACTAAATTGGATGAAAACACAAAAATTGCTTTGTTTTCGATCAAGGAAAATTTAGAGTTAATTAAACTGATAAATGAATCTATAGTGCAGATTTATAGTAAGTACGATTTATTTGATTTAGATGAATCTTTGTTTGGTAGAGAGATAGATGGGCAATTTGAGTATCAAAATGATATTAAAATTAAAATCAGTAGAGTAGAAAATTTAGCAAAAATTAATGAACAACATATTCAAAATAATGCTTCAAATGAAAATGCTTTGCCATTAAAACGTGAACCTAACCCTCCTGCATTGAAATGCATGATTTTTCACGGCAATGAGGATAGGGACAAATTTAATTCATTTCTTTCACAGTTCGATAATTTAATAGGATGTAAGTCTTCACTGACTGATAAGGCTAAATTGTCATATCTTAAATCTTATTTGCAAGATTATGCTTTTCAAGTCATTCAGCATTTAAGTAATACCAATGAAAATTATGCCATAGCTTTAAACTTGCTAAAAAAGGAGTTTTTAGATATACCTTATATAGTAGATGAAATTATAACTAAAATCACTCGTGCTCCCAATATTGATGAATATCAGTATGAGAAAGCACGCACATGGTTAAATGACGTCAGAGCTATGACATACGATTTACAAAATTTCAACTTAGATTTTTTCATTCCCGAAACTCCGGGTTGCGTATTATTAAGTAATATAGTTTTCAGCAAACTTCCTGTTTCATTAAAACGAGAACTCGTTAATAAATGTAGTTCGATGTACCCATCTATTAATCACATTTTTGACTATTCATTTGAAATATTAAAAATATTTTCTAGAACAAAATTTCAGAAACCTTCTTTTTTTGCTAATAAAACTTATTTTAATAACCAAAATAAAAATTCAAATAGCGTAAAAGCTAAATCCCAAAATAAAACTAATGTTAATTTTAGTAGTAATAGGGAAGAGGTTGTAGCTGAAAACCAGGTTAATTTGAGTACTAAAAAGATTTGCAAATTTTGTCAAGAAGAACATTCTATGTTTAAGTGTAATAATTATGCAACCAATAAAGAGCGAGTTGCTCAATGTAAGAGTCTGGGCTTATGTTACAGATGTAGTAGCGATAAACACCTTGCTTCCTCGTGTTATGGTCTTCAAAATAAATTACGTTATCCTTGTTTCATTTGTAATTCTCACTCTCATATTTCAGCTTTATGTAGTAAATCTCTTCTAGCAGATTGTGAGAAAAAGGGTGGAGCCGGAGCTGGAGAAACATCAAATCAGAAGATACAGGGAAAACTTGTAAGTAATATTGCTATAAATATTGGGGAGGCTGCTTTGCAGCAAAATTTGCTACCTACAATGTCTTTAAAACTTAAAAATAAAAATAAAAATGCTATTTTACATTGTGTCACAGATTTAGGATCACAATGTAGTTTTTTAAAGCCTAGTGTTTTGCGGAAACTGCAAATTGATGAAAACAGTGTAAAAGATAGCACTAATGAAATAAAAACATTTTTAGGGTCACATCATAAAATATTAAAAAGGGTCTACATAGACACCTATATAGAAGATAAAATTTTAAAGCTTCCTTTTTTCATTGATGACGTAGATCTTGACTTTTCAGTGGAAGGTTTGGATCAGGCTGTTCATGACATGAAAATGAGTAAGTATAAATTATCTAATAAATTTCTCACAAACGTACGAAATGACAAATTTGAAAATATCGAAGGATTAATAGGGGTCGATATTTTACAGTATTATAGCAAGTTTACTTTTACCCAATGCATGAAAGGTACAGCTATCGAGGTAAGTGATGGTTTGATTCCCTTAGGGGATATCAGAAATTTCTTAAATGAAGATCAGTCAAATATAACTGATCATGAAACTGCATTTCAGGAAGAGTCGCCTGTGTCATGACTAGGTTATGATATAATCGATTCTTCTATACAAAATATCGAAACTCCAACTGTGACATCAAAAAATAAAATAAATTGTTCTAAGTTAGTACATGACATTATAAATCCTATTATTTCTTATTTCAATCCTCTGAATTTTGTAAAAAATAATCCAGACTTAGATTTAGGTTTAGAAAATTTGTATAGTTTAGAATCTATAGGTATTGTTGATAGTAATGATATCAGCGATATCGATAAAAAACTCATACACGAGTTTGAAAAGGGAATAGAGCTGCGTGATGATAGTCATTATTATGTAGAGTTACCTTGGTACAAGGACAAAATTAACAAAGTACCTTCTAACTACCACGTAGCCATTTCAGCAGTAAAGCGAGTGTATAAAAATTTAAAAGATCGTGATTTAATCGATCGATATTCTGAAGTATTCACACAACAATTAAATGAAGGTATAATCGAAAAAATAAATGTGCTTCCTGAACAACTAAAAAATTATGTCTGGGTACCACACAGACCAATAATAAAGGAAGTGCAACAGGTAACTACTAAGATCAGACCGGTATTTAATTGTAGCCTCAAAACAGACGCAAATCCATCTCTGAATGAAGCTGCTTTTCCGGGCATTGATCTTATGAGTTCTTTATTTAAAATATTATGTAATTTTAGGTGTAACAAATATATTATCGTTTCAGATGTAAAATCTGCCTTCCTTCAGATCAGATTAAAATTAGAAGAAGACAAAAATCGATTGGCATTCCTATGGTATAATAAAAATCAAGAATTAATCGCATATCGATATGCCACGATTATTTTTGGTATGGCTTCTTCTCCATTCATCTTGAATTACGTCATCAAATATCACACAAATAAGTATACTAATGATCTTTGTTCTCATGTTTTAAAAAATTTTCTTTATGTAGACAATCTCATTTATAGTCATTCAGATGAAACCATTCTTGAAACCCTTTACAGAGAATCGGTTGAAAGGATGGAAGAGGGTGGATTCTATTTACGTTCCTGGAATACGAATCATAAAAGGCTCAAAGACCTCATGATAGAAGACGACCGTGCTGAGATGCATGGTTGTGAAAACGAAAGAATTTTGGGATATCTATATAATATGGAAGCGGATACAATGGCTCTTGATAATTTCAACATAGCAGGTAGTATCGAAACTAAACGTGAGTTATTGTCCCAAATATCCAAGGTTTTTGATCCCCTGTCATTATTTTTGCCTGTAACTATAAAGGGTAGGCTTCTGATGAGACAAACTTGGCAGGCTCAGACTCAATGGGATGAAAGGGTAAGTTCCGATATTTCTGCACAATATCGAAAATTGAGTAACGATTTGATCTTGCTTAAAAATCTTTCATTTAATCGATTTGTTTTCGATTATGATAACAATGCTACTTTAAATATATTTTGTGATGCTTCAGCATCAGCTTATGGCTTTGTAATGTATATTGCCTCTGAATGTAAATCATATATATTATTATCGAAGGCAAAAGTTGCTCCTTTAAAAAATAGAACTTTGCCTACTCTTGAGCTATTGGCAGTATATTTGGCATTTAAATGTCTTCCTCAAATACTTTCTGCTTTCAATTATAACTTTAAAGAAATAAACATATTTGTCGATGCTCAAATAATATTAGCTTGGCTTCTATCTCCTAAAATTAAAACTAAACAAATTTTTATAAGAAATAGGTTGAGCGATATTAAAAATAAAAAATCGGAAATATTAAAGGAATTTAGTTCAACGATTAATTTCCTCTATGTAGAGACCTCACAAAATCCGGCAGATTTAGTAACTAGGGGAATTTCCTTTAGGGAATTTTCCAATAAATTTCAAATATGGGAAAAGGGACCATCTTGGCTTTCATTAGATAAAAACCAATGGCCCAAGCATGAATTAAAATGTTTATCAGAAGAAAGTAAAATGCTAATCGATACACATATCGTAACCAATATCGTATTAAAAAATGATTCTGTAGAACCTATTTTGGATATTAATAAATTTTCAAGTTTGCATAAGTTACATAGAGTAACAGCATACGTGTTCCAATTCATTTTCAAAACTAAAAAGCAAAATAAAGATTTCCATCTTAGAAGTAAAGAATATTGGTTAAAAATAATGCAAAATATCGATTTTGAAAAAGAAATAGCATTCTTAAAATCACCTTCTGATAAAGTACCAGAATTGGTTAAAAGATTAAATTTATTTTTAGATGACAATGGTTTTTTAAGAACCAGAGGTAGAATAGCTAAAACTAATTACTACGATTATAATATTATTAATCCTATTTTGCTTAGTAAAAAACACCATCTCACAAAGCTCATTGTTTCTGATTGTCATCTTGCATGCAAACATTTGGGACTTCAAACTACATTAAATATGGTACGTTTGAAAGGGTTTTGGATCACTAAAGCACGTCAAACAGTCAAAAACATCATTGAGTCGTGTCTTATTTGCAAAAAATATAATTCTTTCACTTTCAATTATCCTAAATTTACAAATTACACACAAGCTCAAATGGACTTTTTCAGACCATTTAAGCATACTGGAGTTGATTTCACCTCTCATTTTTGGATAAAAGACGGCTCTGTAGAAAAGAAAATGTATATATTAATTTATACTTGTTTGAATATACGTGCAGTTCATTTAGACCTATTACCTGATATGTCCACTCAATCATTTTTATCATCTTTCATGCGTTTCACAAACATTTATGGAATTGTAGATTTTCTGTATTCTGACAATGCCAGAACTTTTGCTCTCGGTGGTAATGCTATAGAAAATTCTTTAATTTCAGATGAATTTCAGGAGCATATGAGAATCAACAACATTAAACATGTAAGACTGCCTCTGTACGCACCGTGGATGGGTTCTGCATGGGAGAGAATGCTTCGTATCCTGAAGAATTGCATCTACAAAACAGTAGGTCGTTCTAAATTAAAATATTTTGATATGATTTCTTTACTTTCCAGCATTCAAAATTCAATAAACAACAGGCCTCTGACCTATGTGGAGTCCTCTCTGGATCTAGTACCTCTGACTCCAAATTC
>JABUQX010139000.1:0-7500 GCA_015478945.1 Trachelipus rathkii | reverse complement strand
AGGGGTGACGCGAAAGATTTGAACATTTTCATAATTGTATTTCAGTTTTCATTTAAAAATTTTAATCGATTTTGAATTTTCCAACTTTGTTAAGTCATGAATTTAGTTATGTTATCCTTATTTTATTTTTTGAAGGCAAGCTTTTTCAAAAAATTATGTGATGAGATGGGATCTGAGCATTCGTCTTTATTGTACTTCAGCACTTCGCGATGGCTCTCTCGTGGTAACGTATTGGATCGAACGTATGAACTGCGACAGGAAATTTATATTTTCCTTAAAGAGGAAGACCACAAATATGCCGATTATTTTGTTAACGAAGATTTTCTGCTAAAGCTAGCATACTTATGTGATATTTTTAAAAAGCTGAATGCTCTGAATCTCTCTCTGCAGGGAAGATACATGCACATTTTGAAAGGGATTGAGAAAATTTCGGCTTTCATAAAAAAACTAAAATTATGGAAAATAAAAATGAATGAAGATGGAGGCAAAGAATGTTTTCCAATATTGCAACACTTTTTTGACCTCAAATGGGATTGATTTCTCTCGTGATATGAAATCCATTTTTGAAGAACACTTATCACAGCTTATTGCCGGGTTTGAGAAATATTTTAAAAACGATCATATGGATAAATTTTCATGGATTGAGGATCCATTTAATGTTGCTGCTCCATCTGACTTTACCATTGCGGAAAAAGAGAATCTAATTGAACTGTCTTGCGACAATTCGTTGAAAATAAAATTTAGTGTCATGGAATTAACAGAATTTTGGATGTCGGTAAAAAATGAATATCCACTTCTGAGCGGTAAAGCTCAAAAAACTTTAATTCCATTTGCGACTTCTTATTTATGCGAAGCTGGATTTTAGGCTGTCGCTGTAATAAAAACTAAATATCGGTCGAAATCCAATAGCAGAAATGAAATAGAGGTGGTTGTCAATCTGATTCCCCAGATTTTCGAAAATATGTAGTGACAGAATCAACGGCTCAATCATCACTAATGATATAAATTAAAAGATATTTAGACTATTTACTTAAAATATAAATATTTATATATTTATATATATATATATATATATATATATATATATATATATATATATATATCTTTATATATATATCATATATATATATATATATATATATATATATATATACTCTCTATTCAAGAAACAAATCCTGGATTCTTTTTGGCATACTGTGATAATGCAATATTATTGACAATTTAATGATTAATAATGACCCTATTTTATAAGGAGATTGTAAAACAGTTCTTTTTAAATCTAACCTTAGGAGTAAACTGGCAAACTTGAATTAGTTAGGGAGCCGCGATCAGAAAGTTTGAGAACCCTGCCATAGATAATTGTTCTTTGCCTGACAAATCGCGGTTTAATAACCCAATATAAAAGATAGGCACCAAATTTTTGCATCCGGCATCTAGGATTGAATACTGTCATAAGAATAGTCGTATAAAAAGAACACAGCTAAGTGACTTCATGCCAATGAAAACAAAAACACCTTAAACCTCTTTTAAAAAAATTTAATTTTAGCTTGAACAGTCATTTTAAGTAAGTACTCTTTGAGTTGCTAACGATTGGTTTATCTTTTCATCACATCATATCCGCATTTGAACATCCACACCTAAATTGACATCACTTAAATCCGCATCCACATCCTGCTTACGGCACATCCGCACATCCACATCCGCATCCTCTTTTGAAAAATGAGGATGTTTTCTACATTTGATTAAATGCATATAAAATAAATATTTTTTGGCATCTTTATCATGGGAGTTTATGGGAATAATTGTAATTTTGAATTTCGATTTCTGGATATATATATATATATATATATATACGTATATATATATCATATTCATATATATCTGTCTCTCTATATATATCATATATATATATATATATATAACATATATATATATATTTATATATATATATATATATATATATATATATATATATATATATATATATATATATATATATATATATATATATATATATATATATATATATATATATATATAACTAACTGCTATATAATAACAATAACCAACAACAACATATATAATATATATATATATATATATACACGTTTTCTGAAAAAGCACTGATCAGGGCGATTGTGGGGCCTTTGCGTCAGCTTCCACGCTAGCTATAATTGGAAAGGCTGCTTTGCGACTCTGGTGACGCGCTAAACTGCCGATAAGATGGAGCTGTCGTTGATGGTATGAGCAGGTTTATTCCACTTCTTCGACTAAATCTTTCTTTCCCTCATAATCCATGGTTCGACCGTGCTTGTTCTGTTCTCTGGTCATTCAGGCTAGAGACAGTGCGTATCGGGGATGGAAAAATTCTCGTTCTTCTATCACTCTTGCTAATTTTCATTCAGCTAGAAATCGTTGCAGGGATACTCTTCGTCTAGCAAAGCGGGCTTTCATCAAACGAAAGTGCGCCAACCTCCTGATTCTCCCTACCTGATAAATCTTCTGGCCTCTTGCCAAAACATCTCTAACAACTTCTGTAAACCTGTCTTTCCTCCTCTTATTCGATCTGTTGGTTCTGTTGCTAGTACTTCAACTGGAAAATCTCTTGACCACCTGTCTGTTTCCTAGCACTCGCCCTAGACGATTCTGGCACTCCTCCTCCTCCTCCTCCTCCTCCTCCTCCTCCTCCTCCTCCTCCTCCTTCTTCTTCTTCTTCTTCTCTCAGATGTCCTATGCCATTGCCTGTGATTACATTTGATTGGGTGCATGGGCTCCTGAAATCTGTGAACGTTAGGAAGGCGGGTGGCCCGGATGGCATTCCTCCCCGAGTTTTGTGCTTTCGTGCTGACCCCGCCCCTCGTTCAACTATATTCTCTATGTCTCAATACTAATACTTTCCCTCAGTGTTGGAAGCACGAACATGTCCAACCTGTTCGGAAAAAAAAGGAAGCCGCTCTGATCCTTCTAACTATCGCCCTATAGCTCTCACTTGTATTCTATCTAAGATCTTTGAAACCCTTCTCAACTCTCATTTCTTAGATCATCGAAAGTCATTCACTTCTTTCTGATCGCCAGTACGGCTTTCGGAGCTCGAGGTCTACTGGCGATATACTTTTCTATCTAACTGATTTATGGTTTTCCGCCCTCAGGAACTACGGAGAGACTTGCGTGGTGGCGCTTGACATATCCAAGGCATTTGACCGGGTATGACACGCGTCACTGCTCTCCAAGCTCCCCTCCTTTGGGTTTCCTCCTTCTCTTTGCTTACTTATGTCTAGTTTTCTTTCAAATCACTAAATATCGGCTGTTGTTGATGGGACGACTTCTTTTTCTGTCAAAAGTGGTGTTCCTCAGGGTTCTGTCTTATCTCCTACTTTATTCCTACTTTTCATTAATCTTCTCACCTGCACATTTAACTCTATCCACTCGTATGCCGATGACTCGACCCTTCATTCTTCAACTCATTTCAATTCTGCTCCCTCTTTTACTTCTAGAATTGCCTCTCGTCTTAATCTTTCCGATTTCTATTCTCGCTGATCTGGATAGAATTTCCGGGTGGGGTCGTCTCAACCTTGTGAAATTCAATTCTTTAAAAACCCAACTTCTACAAATCTCCCTCTCTAAGACACCTTACTTTCCTATCTCTTTCAACAGTTGCTCTCTGTCTCTCTATTTGACAATATAAGCAATATGCGACCTTAACATAAACGAAAATGTCCTGGAAGCACCATCACAACGGTTGCTAGACGGTCTCAAACTGGGAGTTCTGTTTAGGCTGCGGGAATTTTTTTCTTCTCAGGTGGCCCCGGTTTTCAAGGGCCTCATCCGCCCTTGTATGGAGTCTTATATCGGGGGGGGGGGGCCCTGGTTTCACTCGGCTTTTGGATAGGGTCGAGGCAAAGGCCAAAAGGCTTATAAACTGTTCTGCACTTTCTAGTTCACTTGACCCTCTATCTTTACGGCGCGATGTTGGTGCTTTATCTCTTTTCTATAGGTACCGCAGCGGCAGGTGCTCGAGGGAGCTTATCAATCGCGTACCACCACCTTTACACGACCTCGTAGCACAAGGGGTGCTGTGTCGGCGCATGGTTTTGTGTTGATTTTGGTAACTCCAGGCTTGTTCACTGCGGTGCTTCCTTCTTTCCTGCCACATCTGTTCAGAGGAATTCTCTTCCATCTTCTGTGTTTCCTGCTGAATTTAATCTCTCTCACTTTAAAGCCTGCGTCTGTGCTCATCTGCGTAGTTTGTGTTAGTTGATGAATATTTGAGGTGTGCAACACCCCCTCCTTGAATAGGGCTCTGCCCGTGAGTGGTGGTGGTGACAACTATATATATATATATATATATATATATATATATATATATATATATATATATATATATATATAAAATGTATATATAGAGATAGTTGTATATAACTGCTCAAATATATATATATATAATTACAATTCAAACTTCACGAAAAGAATAACATCCGCATCCGCATCCGCATCCTCATCTACTTTAAGATCCGCATCCGCATCCGCATCCGCATCCTCATCCTTTTTAAGATCCGCATCCGCATCCGCATCCGCAAACAGTCAAATTTTGACATCCGGTCCATCACTACTATCGACTGATGTATCTTTTTTGCATAGTTTCTGCTAAAAGGCTCTTAAAAAAGGCTGTCTGGAAGAGCATATGGAGAGGTTTATTTTTCTACTACGTCAAGATTTGCAGCTCCATAATGTACATATATATATGTATATATATGTATTAGCATATATATATATATATATATACATATATACTCTATATATATATATCATATATATATAATATATATATATTTTAATATATATATACATATATATATATATATAAGTGTGTAGAGTACAAGTGATATATATATATATATAAAATATATATATATATATATATATATATATATATATATATATATATATATATATATATATATATATATATATAATATATATATATGTTTATATATATACTGTATATATATATATATAATATATATATATATATATATATATATATATAATATGTAATATATATATATATATATATATATATACTGCTATATATATATATATATATATATATATATATAATAATAATAATAATATATATATATATATATATATATATATATTTATATTACATATATATAATATATATATATGTATAATAATAATATATTCTGCTCATATATATATATATATATATATATATATATATATATATACTATATATATATATAATAACATATATATATATATATATATATATATATATATAGGGAGTATGCTTCTGAGCTGGCTCCTGTCCTCGTTCAACTCTACTCTCTATTGCCTTGAAGTATGGTATGTTTCATAATTTAACGGAGAAGCGCGCATATGTCAACCAGTTCGAAAAACCATTAAATCTGGTCATGCAACTATCGATCTTATAAACTCTTTTGTGTGTCTGAATCTTTGTTCTCTTTAACTCATTTCTTGGATCTTCTGGAGTCTTATTCCCTTCTTTCAGATCATCAGTATGGCTTTCAACGCTCGAGGTCAACTGGTGACATATTATCCTATACAACTGATTTTATAGTGTTACCATATTTAAGAGGACTATAGGTGATTGTGTGGTGGCGCTCGACATATCAAAGGCTTTTGATGGGGTATGGCATGGCTGACTACTCTATAAGCTCCTTCCTTTGGGTGTCCTCCTTTACTGCTCTTTGCTTACTCTTGTCTGGTTTTTATATCTGATCGCTCCATATCAGCACTCGTTGATGGAGCGACTTCTTCCTCCTTCCTTATAATTGTGGTGTTCCTCAAGGTTCAGTTTTATCTCCGACTTTATTCTTACTTTTCATAACGATCTCCTCAGCAGTACTTTAACTCTCTTCCTCTTATGCACACGACTCAGCCTCAATTCTTATCATTTCAAATCATAACTCTCTTGCATGCGTGATTGCCTCTCATTCAACAGTTGTGCGCGACCTGGATAGGATTTTCGGGTGGGGCCGCCGCAACCTAGTGAAATTTAACTCTGAAAACTCAACTTCTTTTCATCTCCCTTTCAAAAATACTTCATAACTTTCCTATTTTCTTCGACGGTTCTAACGTCTCACCTGTTGACAACTTAAACATTCTTGGTCTGAACATAAACAAAAAATTGTCTTGGAAACCTCATATCACAACGGTTGATATGGTGGCCTCAAGCTGGGGTTCTGTTCAGGATGTGGGAATTTATTTCTTCTGCTACTTCGCCAGTTATGAGATTACTATTACGCCTTTGTTTGGAATGCTGTTCTCACATCAGGGGGGCTCTGGCTCCACCCTTCTGCCAGATAGGGAGTTGAGTCTAAAAATAAAGAACTAACAAACTGTCTCCTTGCTTTTAAACTCTATTGACCCTATCGCTGCGACGTGACGTTGGCGCACTATCTCTTTTCTATAGGTACTACAACGGTAGATGCTCAGGGAAGTTGGCCTTTCGCATTCCCACACCACTTATGCGTAGGCCTCGTGGCTCTATTACACAAGGGGTGCCTTGAACTCCTCGCATGAATATTGCGTGGTATTGAAAACCCCAGACGCGATTTAATGGTGCCGCTTTCTTTCCAGCTATGTCCTATGGAACTCGTTTGCCTTCTTCTGTTTTTCAACTGTTTCAACAGCTTCCTTTCTTTTATGACGTCTGAGCTCACCTGAAAGATGTGCGTTATGTTAGGGGTTGGGTGGGTTTTCCTGTTTTATTTTCTGCTCAGGGCCCAGCCCGTGAGTGGTGGTGAACTGTAAAAAAAAAATAAAACCATGAGTAAGATTTCACAGTATAAAACTTAAATGCTCACATATTTAGCTATATGTTTTTCGCTCACTTGAAAACGTACGAATAAATTTGGAAATGTGAGAAAGAATTTTGATTCTCTCTCTCTCTCTCTCTCTCTCTCTCTCTCTCTCTCTCCTCTCTCTCCTCTCTCTCTCTCTCTATACATCTCTCTCTCTCTCTCTCTCTCTCTCTGATACTTGCGTAAATTGTTAGGAATAAACTCGCTTGAGCTATTTAGTTTGCCAAAAGGTATTATTTGCACCTATAAAATTTTTTTTCAATTCTGAAAAATTTTTGTTGTTATTTTTTTTTTTTTTTAACAAAGTTAAGACCTCACGGGCATAGCCCTATTCAAGGAGGGGAACTTCTAGGTAATTTCTACCTAGGATCGAACTAGGATTCGAACCCGTGCCGTTGCCATGCGACTCCGTCGCTCTACCGTTGTGCCACGGTATAGTATACATTTTTCATCTCCGCTACTTCGTGGATATTCATCTCTCGCTGGGTCTAAAACGCATCAACCGCGATAAGTGAGGGGTTACTATATATATATATATATATATATTTAAATATATAATATATATATATATATATATATATATATATATATATATATATATATATATATATATATATATATATATATATATATATATATATATATATTA
>JABUQX010138999.1:0-15000 GCA_015478945.1 Trachelipus rathkii | reverse complement strand
TGTCTGTGGCGTACATCATGTAGTTACTCGAGGTGTTGATGATAACAATAAGGATATTTTGTTAAACAAACGATGTCTGTTTGACAGCGAGGTATTTGTAAAGCACAATGGTAGTTGTTATGAAATCATTATTTGGGGACAATTTTAGGAGTGTTTCAAAGTGTCTGCCCTGTACTGATGACCTTCGCTTACATCGCCGTTTATGTTTAGCATTGCCTTCGGGACTCTACCGAACATGCCTCACGTGTGTCTTAATTGATTTCAAACGCAAGATATTCGCTGGAACAGGATTCCTCTCTTGTGTTGACTGGGTTAATGTACACAACACTCTTCACATGCCCCCAAAGAAAATAATCTAGGGCGTTGAGGTCGGCGATCTTGCAGGCCACGCAACAGGTCCCCCTCTCCCTATCATTTGTCAGTGTAGAATTCTGTTCAGATGCGCCCGTAATTGGTGGCTGAAGATGCTGGGCGCGCATCATGTTGCGACCACATGTCTTGCGGGTAGCAAGGGTATTCGTCCATGGACTGGGAACGTGTTCTGGAGTAGTTGCAATTAAGCAGGTCCATCCAAACGGTGTTGAATGATGACAGGTCCCAGCATATAATCCCCAAGAATTCACCCCGATGTTTACGGTAAATTTCGGCTTATGAACTCTGATGACATTTTTCGGTGCGGATGTCCTGCGTTCCATCTGTGGTTTTCTGCTGTTGAAGTTAGCCATCACGTGTGAAAAGCACGCCTCATCGGTACCAAGACATGTCGAGGAAAATGCAGGGATTAGTCGA
Source organism: Trachelipus rathkii (assembly GCA_015478945.1). Lineage (NCBI taxonomy): Eukaryota > Metazoa > Arthropoda > Malacostraca > Isopoda > Trachelipodidae > Trachelipus > Trachelipus rathkii. The sequence continues at coordinate 14,211 of JABUQX010138999.1, read as the reverse complement.
TGCTCCCGTTGCAGACAACACGGGCAAATCGCCCCGGGTGCGAAGCGTCTTGGCAAGTCCTTGTACTTCGATAGGTGGTATGCATGAGGCTTTGCTCTTGCAAGACCGGAACCACAGACGACTGATTTGAACCCCATGACATGGGCAATGGCGCATGTGCTAGTCTACGGGTCGTTGGCGCGACTCTCTGAAGCACCTCTTCTTCAAACGCGGAGTCCTCGTATACGCGTCTTCCCCAATGACCGGGACGAAGGGTTGCCATTATGCTCGAAGCGCTGATGAGCGAGCAAACATTTGTGGTGGGGATGTTTCTTGTGGAACAGTTCACGGTACATAAGTGCGTCTTCGTCCATTTCCGTTTGCCCCGCCGTAACACATTATCATGTCGGTAAACTCGGGAAGAGTGTGTAGTGATCCATCCGTAATCGATGCCTACACTGTACAGAATCAACGATGAATTGGGCAAGGTAAAGGTTTTGCCACGTGTTTTCGAAGGGCGTTAAGCGTACACACACATGTACGCACGCAGCAAACACATTGAATTGAGATAACCTAATCGTCGGATAACCGTACATGGCGACGCGTCACACAGCAACACTAGTGTCCTTTCAATTCGTTGCCGTAACTTATGAAACGAAGGTCATCACAACATGTTATTTTTAACAATAATGTTCCTTATCGTTTGCTTAATCAGCCCTCCGAGTTTGTCGCAGAGGTTTTGAATCTCCCTGTATATATATATATATATTATATATATATATATAATAATTATATATATATATATATTATATATATTATTAATATTAATTTATATATATATATTATATATTATAATATATATATGTCCTGCCCACTGATTCCACAGATTGGGGTCGGTGCGCGACGATCACGAAACAGTAAGTAGAAGAACAATCCCCGAAATTGAAAAGCAAAGCCTCCTCATACGCCCCCCCCCGTCCCCTTTATACCCTTATGTGAGAGCATGGCAGCCAAAATTCATCTTAGACTTTTATTACACACGAGAGACCCCCACTGTGTTTCTAGTCAATATCAGGAGTTCATCCCGTGGACCAGAACCCCACAACAATGCCCCCTCACAAATTAACGATATCCCTTCTATTACACCCACTCTTCTCGTTTGCCTTTAATTCATATTCATTTCCTTTAGATACTCTTTTACTGACTTATTTCACTTTTTCTTAGGTCTCCCAACAGGTAGCTTCCCTAGACACTCACCGCTATATACAATTGCTTTAACAATCAACCACCATCCATCCTTTTCAAATGATCAAATAAATCACTTTAATACACTCTTATTTATTCTCTCATTTATTCCTTTCTTCACACCACACAACTCACTATTATGTACACTCTCCATTTTATCCATTTTTTTCACACCTAGCACGATCCTAAAATTATCTATCTGAATAAACTGCACCTTAGATCTATTCCTCTTATTCCAAATCATAGTTTCATTACTATATATTAGCACCGGTAACAACATACTCTCGTGTAGAAATCCTAGCGCGCTGAAGACTTAGTATCCTCGCATTCACCAAATATTTAATTGCACCAGTCATCTTTCTACCGCTCACAATTTCCAACTACATTCGGCATCATCCGTTTCCTTTTCATCCAATATATAGTCTAAATATTTAATCTCCGATACTTTTCCAGTTGCCATCCATCCAACATAATTATACTTTGCAGACTCTTTTCACCTTCCAACATCACCCTGCTGTTTTTAGATTTACTTTCAAACCCCATTCTTTTACACACCCTGCCAAACCTCTCTACCAATTTACTCAAATTTTTTCAGGTTCACACACAAAACCAAATAATCAGCGTCAATAACAAGCACCTCATTTTTTTACCATCCCATCGTTAACATCCTTCCTTGTCACCCCCTCCTTAAACTATTTCATCACTCCATCAATGTACACACTATAAATAGCCATGTAAATACAACACATCCCTTCCTCACGCTTCTGCTTATTAATATAAATCATACGTCTCCGCATCCATTATTCTACCATGCTTCTTTATCAACATGCAACTTTTAATTCCATTCAGAAACCTACCACAAAGACAATATATCATTAACACTTGAACAAAGCTTCCTTTCCACCTACTGCAATTCCATAAAACCGAAATAAAGTTTCCTCATCATCTCACTCATTTGCTTCAATGTAAAAATTTTATCTACAATCTTCAAATCTTATCTACTTAAATCTTCTTCCACTTCTTCCCTCAGTCACTCAAGCACTCTTTCAACCAAAATATCAGCATATATTTTTCCTACACTCAATAAACTAATTCCCCTAAAGATTCTACAGTTCCCCGTATCACCCTTACCTTATAAAGGTATCATCAAGCTCTCATCCAGAACTACACCCCTCTACAAATGCTTTGTTGCAATATTCAATCATTCACAATTTCACCTCCATTCTTGAGATTTCACCCTTAATTTGTCTAAGCTAGATTTATTTACCATTTTCAAACATTCTAACTCTACCTATTGACACTTCCTTACTACTTACATCATCCTCAAATACTTTACTTTTTCTTACATCATCAAACCCACACGCATTAACTATCGCCTCTTCATCATTTCCAATATTAATCAGATTCTCGAAATGTTCCCTCCACGCTCTCCTCACGTGTATCTTATCAGTCACGAGAACAAAATTCTTATTCAATATTCTATGAAGATCCCCCATACTTTTATTCTTCACTTTTCATACTTCCGTCCAAAGCATTCCTTGTAGATAATCATTCATCCTCTTTCCAAACTGTTCGTTTACTACATTTTTTTCTCGTATACAACTTTCCTTCCTTTTTCCCCTATATAATTCCCTACCGCCTTTTCTTTCAGACCCCATCACTGGTCCTTTTTACTTTTGCAATTTGCATCGCATCTTCATTTCACCATTCACTATTGACATTCTTACTTCCTACTTTAGTACAACCAGATGCTTTTCTTGCAGTACTAATAAACGTTGATTCATTTGCTTCATATTTGCTTAGTTTCATCATATTCACATTCAACACACGCGCACACAACACGCACACACACACACACACACACACACCACACCAGTATACATAGATATATATATATAGTATATATATACATATATATATTATATATTATATAATTATATATATATATATGATATATATATATACATATATTATTATATAAATATATATGTAGTGTTGTCTGTGTGTGTGTGTGTGTTGTTATTGTGTGTGGTGTAGTGTGTGCATTGTGTGTGTTGTGAATGTGTAGTTGCTTTGACTAATGGTTTTGTAACACATCAGGTTTTAAATATTTTTTATAAAGTCTCTTTTCTATCAGTTTAACTAACCTGGTGTTGTTTTTTTTTATCTCATTTTAAAGTTCTGTTTGACGATGATAATCATGGTGGTCGGTCACACACGCACGCACAAAACACACACAAAAACCACCGCTGACACCACACGCAGTATATATGAAGTGATAGATAAAAAAAATATAATATATCTAAATGTTACGATGACTTGTCTTCAAAGGGAATGTTTTGTAAATCAAGGAATAACTTATTTCGTGCTTAAAATTTATGCCATTTACATAATAATAATATATAATATAATAATAATAATTAATAATAATAATAATAATAATAATATAATAATAATAATAATCATTAATATTAATAATAATATAATAATATAATAATAATAATATAAATTAAAAAATAAAAATATTAATATATAATAAAATAAATAATAATATAAATAATAATAATATTAATAATAATAATAATAATATAAATAATAGATATAATAATAATAATATAAGATATAATAATAATAATGATAATATAATAATATATAAAATTATTATAATAAAAATAAAAATAATAATAATAATAAAATAATAATAATAATGAAATAATAATAATATATAATATAATATTATAATAAAAATAAATAATTAATAATGAATAATAATAATAATAATATAATACTATACATAATAAGAATAATAATATTAATAATAATAGATTAATAATAAGAATAATATTAAATATAATAATGAAGAATAAATTAATAATAATTAAAATATATAGATAATAATAATAATATAATAATATATAATAATAATAAAATAATAATAATATTTCGTTAAATTTAATTTATTGATTCTCATTTGATTTATGTAAAGCGAACAATAGTAATTTTTTTGCACATTTTTTTAATTATATTTATATATATATATAATATTTATATATAATATTATATATATATATTTATATATATTTATATAATATATATATATATTATATGAGTTATGAATTTCAGATTTTATTTAGTTAGGTAATCTTAAAGTCACGACTCACGACGATAGTGGTACAATGAAAATCTATGTATTTATATATATAAAGCTAATACTATTATAATATATATTATATATATATATATATATATATTTATATATTTATTTAATATATATATATATATATTATATTATATAATCATTACAAATTATAAATATACATTATAAAATTTATAAAAATATATATACAAGTTAAAAATAAAAAAAATAAATGAATTAATGATAATAAATAAAGTAGAAAATAATAAAAAAAAAAGAATATATAAATAAATAAATAAAAAGTATTATTATATGAAACATGTTAAAAATTAATTAGCACAAAATACTATCTTAACTGCATTTCACTTTCTCTCTCCTCCTCTGGCATCATATCTCTCAATGGGAACTTATATTATTTTTAGTTATTTTATTGATATTTTTTATTTTTTATTTTTTTTTATGATCATTTATTGCTTTCTGCCTTTTCTTCGACGGTTGTCATAAGTGTGTGTGTGTGTGTGTGTGTGTGTGTGTGTGTGTGTTGTGTGTAGGTTGTGTGTGTGGAAATGTGTGGGTTGTGTGTGAGGTGTCGTGTGTGTGTGTGTGTGTGTGATGTAGTGTGTGTGTGTGTGGTGTGGTGGAAGGGTGGTGTGTGTGTGTGTTGTGTGGTGTGTGTGTGTGTATGTGTGTGTGTGTGGTGAGAGTGTGTGCAATGTGTGTGTGTAGGGGTGCGTGCACTGTGAGGGTTTGCTGTGCGACGAAGCCCTGTGTGTGTGTGTCTGGTATTATTAAAGTCATGCTCGAAGTCGTTCGGATCAATGTTCGGATGTTTTCGAATTTCGCCCGGGAATATTTCTGCCCAATCACTCACTCACTTGTTGAATCTTCTTCGCTTCGGTTCAGGAGGATTGACTCTCATTTTGCACTCTTCCATGTTATATTATAGCATTTACTTGGTATAAATTTTTTGGTTATAGAATCATGCTTGTAGAATTTCTGTATAATATAATATTATATATATATACTATTTATATATTATATATATATATATATATATTATATCTATTATACTATAATATAAGTATTATTATATATATATATAATATATTATATATATTATATATATATATATATAAATAATATTATACTTATATTATATATTGATATATATATATTATATATAATAATATATATATATATTATTATATAATATATATATATATTATAATATATATAATATATAATATATATATATATATATATATATAAATAAATATATATATATATATATATAAATATATATATAATATATATAATATTATATATATATATTATATATATTATATTATATATATATATATTTTGTTAAAAATAAAAACTGTGGTCTAGGCATATATATATATATATATATATAGTATATTTAATATATATAATATATTTATTATACTATTATATAATATTATATATATATATTATTTATTAGTATATATATTATAATTATTTATATATATATATAATATATATATTATAGTATTAATCTTACTAATTTGTAGTTTTTTCATTTATGTTTTTAAATCACAAAAAGTGGAACTTAAAGTTTAAGATTGAGAAATTATTTGATAAATTACAAATAAATAAAGAAATAAGATAAATGAATAAATAATAAATAAAGAAATAAATAAATAAATAAAAAATGAGATAACAATTAGGTAACATAATATAATAAGATAAATAAATAGTATACATTTTATTCGCTTAAATTCATGCAAAGAAATTATTATTATTATATATATATATATTATAATATATATATATTATAAATTATATATTAGTATATTATATATATAATATTTTATATATATATATTAGTATATATTTATATATATATAATATATAATTTATATATACATTAATTAGCAGGGTGAGGGGGGGGCACTTGCCCCCCCTAAATCTTGCCGAAATAAAAAAATGAACCTCTAGATGGTTGTCAGACGACGTCTTTAAGGATTATTAGTAGAAAACCTGAAAAAAAAAAGATATCAATCGATAGATAATGAAGGAGTAATTAATTACTAATTACTAACATATGTATAACATACTATTTTTTATAGTTTAATGGTTCGTTTTCATCATTGGCTGGAACGTTAACTAGTGTGTGCTTTTTATTCAGCGCTAGCATTCTTAGCAGTATATTTCCGTGAACTCTCTATGTCAGATAGCATTATGGCGGTACTGATAAACTGCTAAATATATTATATATTATATAATTAATATTATGTTATATATATTATATATTATTATATTTAATATATAAATTTATATTTTTTATAATAGGTATTTATATAATTTTATATATATTATATATATATATTATTATATTATATAATATATAATTTATATATACTAGATATAATATTATATATAATTATATATAATATTATAATTAATATATATATATTATAATATATCACCTCATCTTTTGCCCCCCCCTAATTGAAATCCTGCCTACGCCCACGATATATATAGATTTATATTATATATATATATTAAATGTAAAGTTGTCCGATGATGTGATATTATGTACCTTAAACAATATATATTTTATATATATATATATATTATTATTATAATATATATATAATATATATCATATATATATATTTTAATTAGAATTATATAATTAATATATGTGGCTTTTTAGCTTACATGTTTACAAAAGTTATTTTTTGAGCAAAAAAAATAGGTCAGTTAAAGCCTTATTTCGATGCGCTAGATCTCCCGCCAAAATTTTCCCGCGTAATAAATTGTTTCTTTTCTTCCAAGAATTATGTATAAATAATAATATAATAGATAATTATATATAATAATAATAATAATTAATAATAACTTAATAATAATAATAATAATGAATAATATATAATAATATAATAATAATAATAGTAATAAAAATTAATATGATAATAATAATAATTAATAATAATATAATGAAATACTATTAATATATAATTAATAATATAATTAATAAAATAATAATAATATAATAATAATAATTATATAATGTAAAAAAGTAACTAAATTTTGTATATCTCACGATTCTTATCACCATGTTCTTGATGTTTATGGATGATGTATGCATACATGTAACAATTAGCAATGTAGCATATTTATTTATATATATATATATATATATCTATTATATAACTGATATATATATAATATATATATATAGATATATATTAATTATATATATATATATAAATTTCATTAAAAATTTAGATATGTAGTATTTATTATATATTATTATTGAATAATTTTCGTTTATAGTGTTATGTGAATAAAATTTTCGTTCACTGCAAAGTACTGTGCCATGCTAAGTGATTAAGCTTAAATTATACATAAATTAACCAAACGGCGTTCACACATACACACATTAGTCATTTTATGTGAAAAACATATTCTCTCCGCTTGTACTAAACCGTGTATTTATTTTATTGTAGGTGAAAGAATGAAATTATCAAGATTCAAACAAGAAAAGTCGTAGCAGAAAAAAAATGTTTAAAAGAAACGGTTCTTAACGCGTTGAACGACGAAGAACTCACATAGAAAATGGAGGGTAGGTGTGATCCTGATCCTCCCTGGATAACGGCCTTGAAATGTTTTCGAGTGCGCTGCTTGCCTTTCTCCGCGGACCAAGATGTAGATCCGAATACTAATTACCCCTTTATTCTTAACGCATAGATTTAATAGTTGATTTGCTCTATGTCATTTCATTCTGTTTGTCGCTAGTAACTTAAATAGGTTCGCTTATACGAAACTGAAATAAGTATTCTAATGGTAGTTTGCTTGAGTTAATAAGGAAACACCATGTTTTTTTGGTGACATCTCAATATATTCCTGCTTCTATGTTTTTTTCGCGCAATAAAGCATTTGCGATCCGGCTGTGGGAGACGACGAACGGCCTTCTGTGAAGAGCAATTGCGAAAGAGGACCGACGTAGTGTCACGGGCTGAGTAGGCTGGGAGTTATAATGTACAGATGATTTTTGTCTTTGGCGCTAAAACAAAAAATCATTGACCTAGGCGCGAGCCATCATGATAGCGATAACATTCATAAAAATTATTCCAATTTCATGGGTTATTCCGTCTAAAATTTTTCGGTATTTTTAAAAAGCAATTAATTAATTATACATTCGTGTTTAATAATTTTATCCAACTCTCTCTATTAAAAGTAAATGCATCAACAATCTTTCCTAATTCTAATTGAGTTGAATCGTGTTATACTGAATTATCACATTTTTTTCTGCAAACCATGCAAAGTCTGGAACATTTTCACATGAAACATAATAAGTTTTGTTTGATTTCCCTTTATATAAGTTAAATAATATATATAGATATATATTATATATATATATATATATTTATATTATATAATATATAATAATAATAATAATAGCATTTTAAATAATATAGTATATTAAATATATATATATCTATATGTCGTCTGGCTGAAACATTGCAATACATATGAGAATGTGCATGACTATAATAAAGGAATTTACAAAAGTACGGTAGTGATTTTGTTGAAACTTTTGCATTAATACTTTTAATTTTATGTAATTTCTATCTAGTGTTTGTATTATTTTTTTAAAAAAAATACAAAAAAAATAGATTATTAATTTTATTATTAAAAGATCAAAAAGTATCAGTATAAATTACTTACGATCAAGTAGAATAATTTATAATGAGTATATAGATAATAATAATAATCGAATATAATAATAATAATAATAATAATAATTTTATTTATTTTATTCACGTAAAAAAAAATAAATATAAATGCACATAAAAAATATAACTGCATATATTTGCACATTCTGATCACATTTCAGCAGGTGTTTTTGAAGGAAAGAAATCTTATGAGCCCATGTCTCATTTCATGATAGCTATTTTATTGCTACAAAAATTGATGTTCTTATTACTAAATATACACATTAATAATAACAATAAGTTTATTAATTTATCACTATAATTTGTATTATTTGCTAAAGATATTTTTCTCTCACATTTCAATAATAATAAAATGATGTTGATTAGATCAAGGAATTTCAAAGTTTCAGGTCAGGAGCGCATTATCTCTGTTCACCAATTATTATTTATTATTATTAATATTATTATATTCTCATTTATATTAATTATATTCTTATGCGAAATCTCTCTATGATTTTTATTAATGTCTATATAAAGCCTATAGACAGGACAACCTTTGGCGTGTCACTACTATTTCCACAATTCTATATTAATGCAACCAATCATGTTGATCCTTTTTTTTTTGTGGACACAGTGTTCGACCCATTTTGAAACCAGTATTATGTGCACCCCAAACACACACACACACCACACACCACACACAAATTATAGATAGAATATATATATTATTTTATTTTCTCTTTGTATCTCCATTTCTTAAAATTATATGTCCCTTGATATATTAATATATAATATATATATATATTATATAGTAATATGACTGTCAGTAATATAAATATTAATCTTAGTAGTTTTATTATATATAAAATAAGAGCATTCCTTGGGCTTATTTCTGAACTATATATTACAAAAAAACCAAACAACGTCGTTCAATAGCGTCGCTGACTTAAATTTTGTCTTTAAATTTTAAATACGTGGTCAGGAAGAGGAGACTAACAGGGGCGTATTTTATCTAACACGGTGACTCAATTTGAGCCCTACGTTCTTCTCCAATGTTCAAGAGTTGTATCCGTATTTAATGTGCTACTTGCTTCACCATCAACCTCCCTCATTTTTGTCAGGTCATCAATATAATTGATCTTCTAGACAAAACAGGTCAATTCATTTTCTTACTCACCCCAAGCACTTTCCTTCAAAATCACCCCGGTTATTGCTTTATCTATGTACAATATAATCGGTATATTACTATCTTTTTAAAACAACACACACAACAATACAAAACACCAACATCCCGCTATAATTACATAATTAATCTGAAGATCAAATGTTTTAGGGTAAGTTACCTTTAGAGGGAATTGCCAGAAAAAAACTAAAAATACCAAACAGTGCCGTTTTGGTTAAAGAGGATATTTTTCAATGATACTCCTGGACTATATATATATCTATGGGTGTTAGATAATTGAGTATTATATTATATTATATACTATATTATATAATATGTATAATATCATATAACAAATATTTTTTCACCAGGCTGATTACTCAAAGTATATATATAATATAATATTGATTATATATACTTATATAGTATACTATAATATATATAACATATATATATATAATATATATATTTATTTTATATATATATATATAATCGGTTCACTCTTCACTTCTATTTACCTCAATATATTTAATACTGATATAATTACATATATGTGCACTATATATGATATAATATAATATATATAATATCACTCTAAATGGCATATCATTTGTGGCGATATATATACTCGGCGAACTAGGACCTATAGTATAACTCACTATAATTTTATATGGTAAAATCGTCAATTGTAGCGGTGTTCATTATCCTATTGGCCTAATAGGTGCATTTGTAGTGGTACGATGCCTCCATACATAACACAACCCATACAAAATACCCCTGAACCCATTTATTACTCTCTCATGATGCATAATGCATTACCTGTTATTCTCTGAGCCTCTTGTTACTTCAGCTATAGCTACAAACTACACATTTTTTTCTTCTTACCTTTCAGACTTCGTGTATATTCATCGACTACCATAATCTCTCTCACTCTTGCTCATATACGGGAAGATGCGTACCCAGCCTCGGTATCTCTTGTTATTAAAACCCAATCCTAATTATCTCAACCCAATCTTTTATGAATAATTTCGACTTTATACAATTCCGTGTCGTGCTTAACATATATTCCTAGAGCTATTTTTCCAAACTCAAGTATTCTAGTTATCTCTTTCACTTTACACACTGTTCGAAACAACAAATATATGGAACGCTTACTGACCCATTTACTCTAGTGTACCGCTGAAACGTTAAGCTTTGCTGATATGAATCAAGGGATGTGGTCTTCGCTCCCAGATTTCTCCCACTAGTTAACTTCAAAACTCCGAACCACATTTGCGACTCTCTAATAAGGATGTCGCATCCTCATTTTATTGCTCAAGTATCTTTCTCAGGGACGACGCCTTTTTTTGTTGCTCTCTGCCTTCACAAAAGTAGTGGGGCCTCTATCTGTAAACACATAATTTGACCATTTAGGACTCCTCTATAACTCTTCATATTCTCGCATCCTCAACGACATCGGTGTCTCTCTAAACTTACCATACATAGTTTAAGCAATAACACAGGTAACAATATACATTAACGCCTTATCAAAATGGGTAAGTACATCTTAGCCTTCACTCCAAGATCACGTTAGGTCACCTTTGAATTTCATATTCTCAAATATACGTATAATTATTAATTGCCTATAGGAACTACGGCAACCTTTTCTGACAAATTTCACAATCTTTAAGTATTACTCGTATCACCCTTGAAGAAAACCCCTTTTCACTGACGAAACTCCAACGAACTATTACCCGCTAAATATTGTATATAACTCAGTAACTTGCTTTCCGAGTTAAGCTAATACTCTATTATAACGCATTTTATTTAAACAATAACTCAGTTATACACTGTCAAATTATCGGATACATGATCCTCACTTACTACACCCATAGCTCATACTTCCATATGAAATATATAGTATACATAACAGTTCGTAGACAGAAGTGTAAAACTTCTCGGCACCTATTACGATTAGACTTGTAGAAGTATGACTTGCAAATCTTAGCTGATATATATATATATATTATTTATATATATATTATATAGATATACTTATATATATATAATTATACTTTAATATTAAATTATATATATTATATATAATATATATATTATAGGTTATGATAATAAATTGGTTTTAGAGCGAACAAATACTATCAATTCTTAAATTCATATCTCATAAAAAATAATTTTATACAAGTGCCAACAGGTGAACGCTCTCTCTCGCATTGCTGGATCCATATATATATTTAAGGGTGGAAATGTAAAAAAATAAAATAAAAAATAAAAATAAAAAAATAATATAAAAAAAAAACTCTATTTAATCATAGTATATATATATTATTAATATAATTACTCCAAAAACTACAATAGGCTACAGCGAAAAATGATTTTAGGTAATTCACTTTGATGTAAATCGTATTTCTTAGATAGTCGTAAAATGTAAAGAAATAAATAATATGAAAATAAAAATTCTATATTGCGTGACAATTAATTATATATAATAATAAGGAATATGATTTATGAAGGCTCTATATTTATTAAGACCTTCTTTAATTGCTTTTTATCTTTATAAGGTGCCTCTCTCATATTAAAAGTGTGTTGCGACTTGTTGTCTCATTTACTGTTTTTACTAAACGTAACTCACACCTGCAGACTTTCACACTTTCCTACTTTTATTTACCGCCAACCAGACCGCGATGAGGAGGTAGTTCGGAGGGATCTATACGGCTCTGTTCGTGTGTAAATGCATACTAGAGAGGTAAAGATGACTTATATTTAGATATTCCACTCCCACTGCCCGGGAGCGCGTGAGGGTATGTTCCGTACTCGAGGACCTCTCTTGCTTGCTATCTGGTAATGGCTGTCCATCGATGAACAGAATAATGGTTCGCAAATGGGTAGCGTTTCCCCTCGCATCACTCCATAACGGAAAGGATATGCAAACATAATCGTTCTCTCCTGTTTGTCCCATTCGTACGGCTTGAGTCATCCACTCCTACTCAATTGCTTACGTAAGTGTAATAACCTTTATACTAAAAATTATATTAATATATATATATATTATGTCCCCTGCTTCCTTACTAAAATAAAATAGTCAAAATATTATATTTGTCTTACTAATTATATTATTTATTAATTTTATATATTATTTTAACATGATGTTCCATACTTAAAATGTTATGACTCGTAAGGATTTACTTTAATTGTTTATTAATTCCTTTTTCGCTGGTAAAGCTATATGGTAGTTATTTGAGATATTGATTTTTTTCATTATTTTTTTATCTTAGGTTTTTTTTTTTTTTTTTTACCTTATTCCTGCAGATATAAAATATTATTTCCAGGATTTTCCAAACTAAATGTATTCCTGATATTTCCTATGTAACTATTGTAAGTTTTTGTAGATATGGTAATCTAGATTGATAAGTTGTACTCTCTAAACCATAAAATTCACAACAGCATTCAAATATATACTATATATATATATATATATATATAATATATACTATAGTATTAATATATATATTATAATATATAATTTATGTATATATATATATTAATATAATATATATCTAATATATTATATTAATATTAATATATGATATATATATAGTTATCATTAATATATAGCCTCAATATATATATATTAATATATAATTAATATATAATCATTTATAAATATATCATATATATATATAATAATATATATAATATAATTAATAATTATATATATAATATATTATATAGTATATTAATAATATATATTATATGAATATATAATTTAACTGATTATATTAAATTGCCTATGATATCATTGTACTTTCTGCATAACGTTGCGAATACTTTGCCTTTGCTCTCTCCGATTCGAAAAATGTCTTTAACTTGTATAGCTCTTACTAACCTGGCAGTAATATCCTTACCATGCCTACAAGTAATAATAGTTTCGATGTCATTCTCGATCAACTCAACTTTTTTTCTTACCTTACTCACTTAAGAATTAA
>JABUQX010138998.1:0-14849 GCA_015478945.1 Trachelipus rathkii | reverse complement strand
AATGGGTTTAAAACTAAAGATATACCCAAGGTTATACCGCCCCCGAGCAGGAAGCGGCTCTCTCGCCCTGCCGGAACTACGGGTAGATTATTCCCCCCCTCGTGTTCTCCAGGAAACCCCCGCTCTGTATTGGGTGTCGCGGGGTCCTCCGCCCTCCCCTACGGTAGAAAACATGCCCCCCTATTCCCCGTCGGCTCTTAGCCCCTAGTGGCTATTATTATAATATAATATATATATATATATATATAATTTAATAATATATTAATATAATATATATAATATATATATATATATAAATATATATATATAAATATATAAGATATAATATAGGGATCGGATAGTTATTACCGATAGCCGATACCGTAATCCGGCTCTGAATTAAACCGATATCCGGGCCGAATCCTGATCTAGTGAATTTAGCCGTGATACCGAACCGATATCCAGTCAATATAGCGCCGGGCGGTGACTAAATAACAGAGACAATCACTTTTCTCAATGAGATACAGAGTTCAATTTTCATCCGAATTCTAAGATTTTATTTTGTCAAGAAAATTAAATAAGAAGTGGGTATTTTTCAACTTTTAATAGAATTTCAATTGAAAATGCATTTTTTTAACTTTTGTTTTAATAAAAGTATGGACAATTTTAATATATATTTTTTCATGTATACAGTCAGTAGTAGCTTATTTAAACTGCAAACTATAATTTTTGTTCCAAAACGTCATAGTGGTTAAATCGCGCGCTACTTGCCCGATTCATCCCCCCCCCATAAAAAATGGATGATGGGGAATGGCTACCTTTTTTCACATTTTTAACTATTTTATTACATTTTTATTACGAAGCTAATTAAAATAATAAACAGCGCTTTATATAAAGAAGTGATTTAAAATCACACGTGAAATAAGAATTCAATAATTTATGAAATTTGTCCCACGAATGGGATGAATGGCCACCACATTTTATTCTTATTATTTATTAGTATTTAAATTTATTAAGGATTTCATTTCTTTCACAAAACAATTTTATATAGAGAAAAATAATCATTTAAATGATTTCCACTTAAAAGAGGAATTTAAAAAATGGCCCAATTCACCCCACAATGCTGGTCCGATTCACCCTTCAAACTGAGTCTAAATTAGCTTTATTTAAAACTTAAAAACATATTTTTAGAATATCATTAATTAGGTTTTGTTGCTGGCTTATAACCTACTATAGGGCCTTGATATTCAGAAAAAAAAATCCAAAAAAGTGTAAGCCGGAAATGGGAGACGAATTAGACCATAAGTGCCAACTCACCTCGCCCGCCCATTACCTATATTTTATTTATAAATATATATATATACAATATAATAAATAATAGTATATATATATATATAATATATATATAATAATATAATAATATATATATAATATATATATATAAATAATATAATAATATATATATATATATAAATATAATATATATGTATATAAAGATTAGGTGCCCCCAGTATCTAAAAAAAACACTATAATCTACATAAAAACTTAATATATTTTTGAATTCATACATTGTAAAGCAAGAACTAAAAAAAAAAAATAATTATATAAATTAAAAAGAACTCTCACACGAAAATTATAACGTACGTTTCCAAACTAATTATTTAAACATGTACTACGCCATTAAAAAAAAACGTTTCCTTATATCTTTCAATACTTAGGAAAACTAAAAATAATGCAAAAATTAAAATTAAAAAAATAAAAATTAAAGTTAAATTAAAATTGAAAAAGTAAATTGGCATATAGTTAAGTTAGGTGCAGCAGGTCATCAAAAAAAATCATTCTCGAGAACATCTAGCATCATAGATGTGTGTTGTGTGTGTGGTTTGTGTTGTTGTTTGTGTCGTGTGTGTGCGCGCGCGAGCGTGCGTGTTTTTTCCTGAAATTGAAAAAAAAAAATTGGATCTCATGACTTGAACGCAATTGGCGGAACAAGGAATACGTACATAAAACCTAGTATTAATTATATTACTTTTGTACTCACTTCTATTTACTCGTTCTCATTTCCTCCATAACAATGGGCCCTTATTTCAAAAATGTATTCAGTTACGTACATCATCTAACCCTAGCGCTACCTATATACGATATATATAGAATATATATATTAATAAGAATATGATTAATATATAGCATAATATATATAATACTATATATATATTATAAAATATATAAATATATATATAGTATAAATATAAATATATATATATATATATATAATATATTAGATAGAATCAGAGGTGACTTCCGCAATATGCCGCAAGCGGAATACAAATAAAGTGAGGAATTGCAAATCGAAATTTGAAAAAGTTGTGTGTGAATGAAGTTAGCGGAAAGCCTATAGCAATTCCGCAAGTGAGGACTACCAATAAAAAAATGTTGAAGTTAGTGGAATGCCAAAAATTTATAGTCCACAAATTTTTACACGTCGGCCAGTGTGATAGCAACACCGAAAAATCGTATTTTTTTTTTTTTTTTTTTTTTTTTTTTTTCAAAGGATCAGGTTTTAAAACATGTTTCTTTATTTCTTGATAAAATTATCAATATCTATAAATGATATTTGTTTACTACTTACGCCGATTCTCAGTAATCATAATATTTAGTTCTCATTTGTATAAGTTAATAATCATATGACCATTTATCGTAAGCACCCTTTTTCTTAATAGCAACGTTATATTATTTCCAACATTCATTTACAATTTTGTTCTCCTACACTTCGCTGATTATATTTTATCGACGAAGACGTTAACATTAGGAATAAATTCTGTGTTTTTTGTGTATTATAATTTCTGAAATGGCTATATATACTGGTAAATATACAATGCTTAAAACACGTTAAAAACGAGTTAATTACATGAGTAGATTACGCATACTTAAACTGAAATAAAATTATCTGTGGTAAAATTGCATTAACATGTGTCTTAGTAGCCTAATTCCATTATAAATATCATATTTTTACCATAATTTAATATTTTTTAATATATTTATAAATTTTATTACCATATTTTTACCACAATTATAAACGTCTACACCAAATTTCAGATAAATGAATTGTACAGTCAACCAAATGAGAAAAATAAATATAACGTTATCCCAACATCGAAATTAATAAACAATTAAAATATACTAATATATATAGTATATATATATTATATATATATATATAAGATATATATATAAAAATAATAAATATATATATAATATATTTATTTTAATTATTATTTATACAAATCAACCCAATTATCACTTTCATCCCGCATTTCCACCCGAAAAACAATCTCATTAAAACATCATGAAATAAATTTAGATAAAATTGATCAGCCCCTTGCTCATCAGAACGGAACGAGAAATCCATATACTCGACGACGACTTCCAGAATTGTCAGTTCACACCAATATACTCTGTTCACCGTTCCTAGAATTTAAAATTGCATTTATTGTACTTTTTTAATAATTCATCAAAATTAAATTAAAAGAAAATTGCCGAAAAATAAGTTGGTCCTTCATCTAAGATGTTTTAACCGTATTATTAAATATTAATAATTAAATTAAAGTTTTGAAATTTTGATCATGCACAATTTTTTTACTATTACTACTAAACTCAAACAAAAGCATTCTCTCTAAAACATAATCCAAGAACCAAATTTGTTGCCTTATCAGAATTCATTCTTCTTCCAAATAACACTTTAAGATCTTTCTATCTTCTCCAGATCTTCCTTCTAGTCTTTTTTCGCTCCCTTCTGTTTACCGCGTCTTTACTCCGATGACCCGTCGAATCATATATAATAATATTATATAAAATATATATAGATATAAAAATATATAAAGAATATAAATATATATATAATTATATTAGTAAATATATATATAATAAAATATAATTTTCAATTATTAATATTCCCCAAACAGGAAAACCTATAGAAAGAATCTATCCGTTAGCCGCCGACATAACAAGATATCCGCCGGATACGATAGTCAAAAACTTGGCCGAATAGGCCGGATACCGGATATCCGGGCCCATCCCAATATATAAATATAATTATATATATAATATATATAAATATATAATATTAATATAATATATAATATATATAATACATATATTATAATATATTAAATATAATATATAATATATATATGCACGTGAAAAAATTGTGCATTCGATTCAGACCCCGTTACAAATTTATGACCCCGTTATAAATGAATTTTTCATGAATCGCCATATTTTTGATATGTTTATCATCTTAAAGCAAACATTATTAATTGGTCATTATACTCATTATTACATTAATTATACGTTACCGGCTAACGTCGTTACGCTGATCGAAAAGTATTCCATTACTTAGTCTATAGTTTTAAATACATATGAGGGACAATTGAAACGCTGCCTATTATATATATATATAATTATTATTATATATATAATAATATATATATATATAATATATATATATAATATATATATTAATATAATAATATAATATATATAATAATAAATATAATATATATATATATATATTTAAATATATATAATAATATTATATATATATATTATATATACACCCTAGATACCTACCTATATAATAATATATATATATATAATAATATATAATATATTATAATATAATAACATAATATGATATAATAATAATATAATATATATATATATATATATATATATAATAATAAAATATATATATATAATATAATAAAATATAATATATAATTTATAATATATATTATATATATATATAAATTAATATATATATATAATAAATAAATTAAAATATAAATATAATAATATATATATAATAATATATATATATATAATTATATATACTAATTCTACTCCTAAAGGTTAACACCCCCATTTATGAAAATACAGACAACTCTAAAAAAAATAATAAAAAGAATAGTGAAACGAAAAATCGTCGCTCGCTCCTAGAAAAAAGTACATCCTCTCAATTGTAAAAACCCATAAATGTTTATAAAAAAAAAAAAAAAAAAAAAAAAAAAAAAAAAAAAAAAATTGAAAATCACGGATATACTCTAAGAAATTAATAATTTTCTATAGTGAGAATGAAGATTGCATTTAGCTGGGAAAAACAGTAGAACCCTGTAAATGAAAAATTGTCTTTCTTCCGCGGTAAAGTGAATCTATCAGTAACTGTGATCAAGTGAGATAAATTTGTTAATTCGACATAATTTCCTTGTTATACCTGACAAAACGACATAACCTGACTTAAGGCCTGAAATGAGACCTAACCCTAATCGATCCAGTATTGCAAAAAGTATATGCGATTCTTTAACAACTTGATGAGCTGTAACTTTTTTCCTAAAAAGAGTGACAATTTATTATACATATTTTTCTGGGATTTTTTGTATATCCTGCGCATTTTCATAAAAATCGGGGGTGACAACCCTCTGGGTAACAATTACCATATATTAAATAAATAAAAACTATCAAACTAAAGTATCTTGGAAAATTTATTTTTTTTATATTCTTAAACAATATTTACAGGTTATACTATATATTGAAATTATAAAGAATATTTTAAGAAAAGAAAATTATAAACCAAAGATTGATACCAGGTAAAAGTTATTGTTTTAAACATGAAGATCAGTTCGCTATTTTGCGCTAATGTATACTATGGTATAAGGAAATTTTTATTATAATTTCACATCCTCAAAAATCTCATTCATTTCTACCTTAACCGAAAATTAGGTTTAATTTATAATATATACGATTAGTTAGTTGCCTTTCATTCTTTCAGCAATTATTATTATTATTATTATTATATTATTATTAATTATTATATTATTATATATTATATAATATTATAGTATTATATATTATATAATATTATTATTATTTGATATATCTTTTATTTAGCATTATATTATTTGTTATTATGTATCTATATTCTATGCTATTTATAAAAAATAGATAAGTTCTTTTTATTATGATTATATAAAATTATTTATTATATTATTGTATATATAATTATAATATAATATAAGAAGTGAACGTATAATGGCTTGCAACAGGAGACAGGATTAATAGGGAAGCTCGACCCGTGTTAATGATATACTGTATGATGTAACGCGATATTACATACTGTATACAAATTGTTTAAGTCAGTCCCCCAGATGCTTACACCCTCCCCCAGTTGTTTAGTAAAATGTCTGCCTGCGAACTCAAATATAATATTATATAGTATTAAATATATATAATAATAATATATTATATATAATATAATAGTAATTATAAAATAATAAAATATATATATATAAAAAATAAAATTTCTTTACTAATATTAAACGATTAACGTTAACTTCCTTACATTCTTTCTGATAAACCTTTTTAATGGGATAACGTCTTAATTTTGTTTTTTTAACATAAGGATTATGCGTACTTTTATTAACCCGCGCCAACCTTTATATATATTATAATTATAGTAAAATATATATATAAATATATATATAATATAATTACATAATAAAAATATAATATCATATATATAATATAATATATATAATAATATAATATATATTATATATATATATATATATAGTATCATTATATAGAAATAATAATAATATATATATATATATATAATATATTATAAATATTATATTATTAATAATATATATATATAATATAAATATATTAATATATATATAACATATTATAATAAATATATTATATATATATATATATATATATATATATATATAAAATAATATATATATATATATATATATATATTAACCCTATATATATATATAGACCCTATATATAATAATATATATTAGTAATAAGATATATATATATATATATATAATATATATAAAATATAATTAATAAATATAATAATAATAATATATATAATATTATATAATATATATATAATATATATATATATATAAATATCATAAATAAATATATAATAAATATATATATATATATAATATATATTAATATATATATATACCATAAATATATAGTATAATATATATTATAATATAAATTATAAATATATAATAATATATATATATATATATATATATATATTATATATATATAAATATATATATATATATATATATATATATATGAAAATTAATAAAATTTAATTAAAATGTGAAAGCACGAGATCCACTTTCCTTGCTCCAATAACTTCTATGAACCATCACACTCACCAATATGCAATTGCTTAGCCCAGGGGTTCCCAACTTTGTGTCCGAAAGAAAAAGGAAAAAGTTACTTAAATCAAAAATAAAGAAAAAAAAATTACTTTATTTAAAAATAAGAAAATAAATTACTAGTTTGAAAATTTTGCTAATGAAGTGAGAAATTCACTAAAATTGCAAACATACCGCTGTCTAACCAAGCCATTTAAAAGTCCATCTCTTCTCTATTTATTAGACTAGTAGTAGGTATTAGTCTCATCGCGTTAGAATTCGCAAACTGTCTGCACACCATGCTATCATGTTTTTATATAAACATTTTAGCGATTTTACTCCCAAAATGAGTAATCCAAGTCAAAAAACAACGAACCTATCATTTTAACAAAAATTGGGGGAAGAAACTACTTTGCATCAAACTAAGAGAAATGCATTGCTTAATATACAACAGGCTATGTATGGCAAAAAAAAAAAAAAAAAAAAAAAAAACAAAAAGTAAAATTCATTAAAAAAAAAATTTCAGTTTTTTTGAGGTTTTTTTTAAGCCAAATCTGAGTTAATGGAAAGAAAATTTTGTAAACTAAAATTGGGATTATCTACCCAGCAAACCTTTTTTACCAGCCACGTAAGTAGAAATAAAAATGCCACTATTGTTTCCTTTAAAGTTTTTCATTTGTTGGCAAAACGAAAAAAGCCATTTTTAGAAAGTGAATTAATTAAGGAAGCATTTCTCGTTGGAGACTATTCGTTATTTTATAATAAATATATATTATATAGATGTTACAAAATGTATGTAATAATAAAGGACATAATATTTATTTATTTATTTATTATTATTATTATTATTATTTTTTTGAAATCAGATTTGCGCCAACCACTATTTTTTTCAATCTCGAATTTCGCACGCGCCACAAAAATGTTGAGAATTCCCATGGCTTAACCAATCAATTACGATCGATCCTTTACATATGTCCAAACCACCCTAATATACTCTCATTTATTCTCTCATTTACTCTTTTCGTCACTACACAACACGATAAGGTTTTCATTCATCATTTTATCACTTCTTCTCACACCTAATATCACCCTAGGATTATTTATCTGAACAGACTGCACCTTAGATCTATACCTCTTTTTCCACACTATGGTGTCACTCCTATACATTAATATCGGAAACAACATATCCTCCTTCAGAACCCCAGCGAACCCAAGACTTAGTCCACTTGCATTCACAAAGGATATGACTGCTCCAGCCACCTTCTTATCACTGGTAAATAACTTTCCTTCAACATCCAGTATCGTAAGTTCATTTTTAATCTAACATATAACCTAAATAATTAAACTCAGATAGTTGTTCCAGTGTCTTACCATCCAACAAGATTTCACACTTTGGACTCTACTCATCTACCACCATGACCTTATTCTTAACTACATTTACCTTAAAACCCCTCCTTTAACACACCCTGTCAAACTACTCTAATAATCTTCTCAATCTTTCTTCAGATTCAGCACAAAAAAAATCATTTGTTCATAATGAGCAAGGCACCTTCTATTCTCTACCATTCTCAATCTGTCTAAAACCCTCCCTTGCCCTTCTTACCTAAAATATTTTAAATCACCCTATCCAAATACAAATTAAATGGCCAAGGAGACATACCACATCACTGGCTCACTCCACTTATACCAGAGTATACCATTCACTCTTCACTCCAATTAATTATTCTTGCACATGCTTTACAATCGACATACTTACTTTTAATTCCATTCAGAATTCTTCAGCCATCACCATATCTAAATCCACACAATATCTAAATAAAGTTCCACTTCTCTATAATAATAATAATAATAATAATAATAATAATAATAATAATAATAATAATAATAATAATAATAATAATAATAATAATAATAATAATAATAATAATAATAATACCGAAAGAATGAGAAGCAACTAAATATCAGTGGCGTAAATAACGCCCCCGCAACCCCCGCGGTGCGGGGGGGCGCAGGAGCCGAAAGGGCGCACGGCGGGTAAGAGGAATGAGCACATTTTCGATGAAAACTCCATAATGAAAGTTTTTCTCTCACTCTCTCTCTCTCATATATATATATATATATATATATATATATATATATATATATATATATATATATATATATATATATATATATATACTCCTGCCTCCTCTCCTACTCCTGCCTTCGCCCTCGTAACACAAGAGGTGCCTTGTTCTCTCATGAATATTGTGTGGAATATTGGAAACTCAAGGATCACTCGTTATTGGTACCTCCTTCTTTCAACCACATCTGTTTCGTGAACTCCTTGCCTTCTTTTTATTTTCCCCCGCTATGTTCAATCTTACTCTATTTAAATCCGCGTCACCTGCGCCCACCTGAGAGATGCGTTAGGCAAGGAACGGGGTGTTTACTCCATTTATTTTAATGTTTTCCTTTACGTAATTTTATTTGTTATTTATTTTTTGCCCCCTCCTTTTGAAAGGGCATTCTTAAAATGAAGATATATATATATATATGTAGAAATATATATATATATATATATATATATATATATATATATATATATTTATATATATATATATATATATATATATATATATATATATATACATCTCTCTAATATATATATATATATATATATATATATATATATATATATATATATATATATATATATATATATATATATATATATATATATATATATATATATATATATATATACAATATTTTTTAACTCTATATATTTATAGTATATCTGGAAACTTTCTCAATATTATTGATTTTTTATCCAGGTATGACCCTCTTCTTAAAAGTCATCTGGAGAATGAGAAAAGCAGAACAAAATATATGAGTGCTCCTATTCAGAATGAACTCGTAGGTTGGCTTCACAACATGTGCTCCGTGACATAATAAGTGAATCTAAAGATGCGCTCTTTTTTTCTCTTATTTTAGATACGACCCAAGATATTTCTAAAACTGACCATCTGTCAGTAGTAATAAGATATGTCTGCATCAATTACGATGAAAAGAAGCTTCAAATTAATGAATCATTCCTGGGGTTTATCCCCATAACAAATCAAAAGGCCGAAGGTTTAGAAAGTGAAGTGTGTAAGTTTTTGGAAAGCAATAATTTTTCAATTAAAAAGTGCAGAGGGCAGGGCTATGATGGTGCTACTGTTATAAGTGGGAAGTACATTGGACTGCAGACCAAAATCAAGCGAAAGTCGCCTAATGCAGAGTATGTGCATTGTGCAATTACAACCTTAACTTAGTCTTGAATGATTCTGTAAAAGAGATTACAGAAATGATTGTTTTTATGATGTGATTAATGAGATATATGGGTATTTCAGTCAGAGTCTTCCAAGATGGCAATCACTGAAAGAAATTTCTTCAGAAACCTGCATGGTCAACAAAACTGTTAAAAGACTGTGCCCAACTAGATGATCTTCGAGGTTCGATTGCTTTTTGGCAGTTAAAGTTAATTTCATTTATATTTTGAATTGTTTTGATAAAAATCATCTAACTTCAAAACAAGAGCTCTGAGTAGTGGAGGCACGACAGCATTAAGAAGACAATGTCTACTTTTCACTTCATTTTTAATGCTTGTGTTTCAAGCAAAATTTCGGAAAGTATTAACATCACTTCTAAAAAACACTCCGAAAATCGGACATCCCTGGATGAAGCTTCCACTCTTTTAGAAGGTGTGTCACCAAAGCTAAACCAGTTGCGGAGAGTTTTTACAAGCTAGTGGAAGGAGCCCAGGAAATTGCAAGGAAGCTGGCAAAGTGAGACCATTTGCCTACTAAGTACCAAGCAAGTGACAGGCTTCTTTGATGAGCTTTTCTAAAGATGTTGACTTCAGTGATCCTTTGCACAATTTCAGGGGGTGGGTTTTTTACAGAGACATTGATATACTAATAGGCCAAAGTGAATCGGAGGTACCAGATATGAGTAAGGTGCAACAGATGTTTTGCTTTTTGAGCCCTACAGCCCTTACAGAACAAACATAAAGAGCTCATGGAGTCTGCTGACAAGTTTTAAAAAAAATATGAAGCCGACGTGACAAGTTCTTTAGTTACGGAAATTGTCTGCTTCAGGAATGTTGTGGCAAGTGAAATAAAGAAAAGAAAAATGACAAAAATAATACAGGTGGCAGAATTGTTGATTGAAAATATGTTGTCTTGTAGTATTCCAGAAGTGCGAACAGCTTTTATAATGTTTCTGACACTCCCAGTAACTTCATCATCTGCTGAGAGATCTTTTTCAAAATTAAAACTAATAAAAGTTATTTGAGAAGTACCATGACGACCGTAAGGTTATGTGAATAGCATAGAGTATGATCGGGCTCGCGCACTGGACTTGGAGAAATTAGTGCGAACATTTTGTGATGCAAAGAGACGAAGAGGATTAATGAGCATTTAGAAAACTATTAATGTCAAAGTTAGAAAGTAATGACAATGTTGTATTGTTTATTAGTAAGTTTTTGCTCTACTTTACCAATAACAGTAATTTAAAAGTGTTTTAAAAATGCGCATCTTTTATATATATAAAAACCTTTTTTTCCATTGCAATACACTCTGGTTCTTTTGCAATGCTAATGTGATTTTTCTTTGATATGAACAAGAAAACTTTTTGTCATTCAAGTTCCAAAACTCTATCCCACCCGTCCATGACTAAAGGGGCGCACAAAATAAGTCGCGGGGGGCGCAAATAAGAATGGGTAATGCCTTAAAACTAATCATATATATATATATATATATATATATATATATATATATATATATATATATATATATATATATATATACTGTCTGTGCTTTTTTTAAATACAGATATACATATTTTTTTATCTATATTTGCATATTTATTTACCAATATATATATTTATATATATATATATATATATATATATATCTTATATATATATATATGTATATGTATTACTATATATATATATAGCAATATCATTCAATATATATATATATAACTTATAACCAATATATATATATATAACAATATATATATATATATATATATATATATATATATATTTATATATGTATATTTATATATTGTATAATAATACAATAATAACACTCACAACCATAACCTTATATATATATATATATATATATATATATATATATATATATATATATATATATATATAATATATATATAAACCTAACAATATATACAATATATATATATATAAAAATATATATATATATATATATATAATTAAAGATATGAACTATTACGGAACTCCGAGATCTTACATACTCCTACCTCCTCTCTTTCTCTCATATATATATATATATATATATATTACAAATTAAACAGGGGAGACTTCATAGCAAAACCTCAACTATTCAAACCGATAAAAGTAAATATTTTTTGAAGAACAACTATGATATCTTTAATTTATGAAAAAACAAACAAAAAACTATTCGTTTTGAACAGTTTTAAGTGCAGATTTTGGTTTTCTTATTACAAAAACTATATAAAATCTTTAATTTTTTATATTTCAATTTTTTGCACTAAAATACTCAATTTAGTGTGGTAATAAATTTTAGTTGGACATCTTATTTGAAAATTTGTTTTTAAAAAAAAAAATTTTAAATCTCTGAAAAGTACTTTCAAATTTTGAACAGAGAATAGTCAACCATGGTTGACACCACCTTACGTTCACAAAACATTTAATATAAACGTTAGTTTGTTTACACGTTTATATGAGCTTGGTAACAAATTTGAAGAAAATAAATCTGTTCGTTTTTTTAATGATTTTTTTTATATCTCATGTAAGGAAAAAATAAAAGCTAGAAAAACACAAATAAACATTTGGAAAAATTTATTTTTTAGACGGCAAAAAAAAAAAAACATTTTTATTCTCATATATATATATATATATATATATATATATATATATATATATATATATATATATATATATATATATACTGCTGCCTATACTGCTCTCTTATACTGCTACTATATATATATATATATGCTCCTCTCCATCTACTGTCTCTATAATATATAAATACTTAACATATATATATATATATGCTATATATATATATATATATATATATATATATACTACTGCTATATATATATAACCCATATATATATATATACTCTTGCTATATATATATATATATATATATGCTATATCTGCTACTATACTACTATATATATATATGGGTTCCAAGCAACCTTCTATTGATTTAGATAAGTACAGTTTCAAAACGGTGATGTCAAGCGGGTGACTTGAAAACTGTTCCGAAATGTCTTCTTTTTTGGAGAGGAGGAATCGGACTAGTAGTAAAGCCTCCTGTACATTGTCCTAACGGCGACGCTCTTGTCGATAGTTCGTGTGGCGCGAGTGAAAAAATTTTCGTCTTATTATTGCAAATTTCTCGCAACGAAGCATGTTGTGCGCATGTCGGCGATCCCTTGACTTTGGTCGGCTGCTCTTGTAACCCATGACACCCCTGAAAATGCCATTTGATGTAGCCCCAGAAGGGGTTCCAAACACCCTTCTGTGGATTTAAATATGTAGCGAGTTCAAAGCAGTGATATCGAAGTAGGAGGTTGAAACTTTTTCCAATGCCATCTTTTTTTCGAGGTGCATCGGACTAGTGGTAGAGCCTCCTGTACATTGTCTAACCGGCGACGCTGTCGATGAAGTTCCGAATCTGGCGGAGGTGAAATTTTTCGTCTTGTGTGCAAATTTGTCTCAGCAAGCATATTGTTGCGCATGTCCGGCGTTCCCTTGACTTTGGTCGGTTGCTCCTGTAACATGGGAGCAAACTAAAAGAATGCCGTGTAGCCCCAGCAAGGGATCAACCATCCTTCTGTGGATTTAAATAAGTATCGAGTTTCAAAAGCAGTGATATCGAAGCAGGAGATTTAGAAAACTTTTGAGATGCCTTCTTTTTCTGGGAGGTGGATCGGACTAGTGGTAGAGCCACTCCTCTACAATGTCTAACGGCGACGCATTTGTCGATGGTTCGAGAGGTCACAATGCTTGAGAGTGAAATGTTTTCGTCCTATTATTGCAAATTTATCGCAACAAGAAAGAATCTTGTGCGCATGTCGGCGTTCACTTGACTTGGTCGGTTGCTCACCAGTAAGCTTAGGGCACCCCCAAGAAAGTGATGTAGCTAACGAGATTCCAATCACCCTTCTGTGTGAATTTAAGTAAGTGTCGAGTTTCAAAGCAGTGATATTGAGTAGGAGATTTGAAAACTTCCAAGATGCGTTCTTTTCTGGGAGGCCGGATCGGACTGATGGTGAACCCTCCTCTGTATGGCTGTCTAGCGGCGACTGTTGTCGATAGTTCGAGTCCCTAGCGCCAGAGCGAAATTTTTCGTCTTATTACCAAATTTGTCGTAAGAAGCATGTTGTGCGTCTGTTGGCGTACCTTGACCTTGGTCGGTTGGTCCTGTTACCCATGAGCACCCCTGAAGAATGACGTGTAGCCCCAGAAGGGGTTCCAACCATCCTTCTGTGGATTTTAAAAAGTATCGAGTTTCAAAGCAGTGAAATCGAAGCAGGAAACTTAAAAACTGTAACGAAATACCTTTTTTTCTGGGGTGTCAG
>JABUQX010138996.1:7500-10000 GCA_015478945.1 Trachelipus rathkii | reverse complement strand
ATGAGATTATATACCTCATATATATATATTACCGTAGTCAAAATCATCACAATATATATAAATTACCCTCACTAAAACCTATATATATTATATATATACAGTGGCGTATTCAGGATTTTTTTTTCGGGGGGGCCAAACAAAAATCTTTCTTTTTTTTTTTTGTATATTTTATTTATATATATATATATTATAATATATATATATATATATATATAGAGGATACAATATATATGATTAATAAGGTCTTACATGCATATTAATAGTCTACTATATCTATCACTTAATATAGTAATATAATATACTTTATATTATCTATATATGGTAATAAAATAAATATATATGTGATATATGATCATTCATACGTAATTATAATATGGAATACCCAAAGTCGGAAGACCAAATTTTAAATTTTCTTAAGAAAAAATGAAATAATAATACGAGGTATTATATATTTCTAAACAATCATCTTACTATGACTGGTTAACATTTATCGATGGTCATGATAGTGAGCAAGTCGAGATAAATCTTCAGTTTATTGTCAAATATTTCGATGTATTTAGGGAGGGAAGTTCTAGTAATTCTTTCTTCTTCAATAGTATTTCTCAACATGTAGGTTTTCAGAAGTCATAATGTTGATAAGCTTTTTCTTAATTTAGCAGTTAGACATCTGGTAAAAATTCCTAGAATTGCAAAAGATGGTAATATTTGTTTAAATTGTGACCGAACAAGAAACTAGTTCGTTCTATTGCTGTTTTTGGACGATCTGTGCTGTGATGCCATTTCAAATTCCCGTAAATCCCATTCTACTTTTACTAACATCCTCAATTGAACCTTTTAAGATCTCCTCTCGTAATTAATTTACATCTTTAAATTTCTGTTCATATGTGCATACACTGTTCGGTGTGACATAGTAGACAAAGGAAGATATATACTTCTCCTCTTATCGATTTAAAAACCTTCTCTCCTAATGCTGGTATTTTAAATCAATTCAAGAATGTATTAAAAATGGATGTGCCTGCATAAATACATAAGCGTGGGTAGGAAGTAGGAATGTTAGCATCGTTATTTTTTTGTAGTTTGTCTATATTCATTGTACAGCAATCTCAATCACCGCCAGCTCGGAGATTCACGATCCGGACATAATACACATTACTTTCAAAATACTTACTGAAATTCAATGTTGCATTCCTCTGATGGCTTACAGTTTAGATTTTAACTAGATCACTTCATTATATGCACTCCACCAAATCAATAACGTGTGTCCGCAATCGTTTTTTGAAAGATTGGTAATTTTAAAACTAAGTAGGTCTGTTTAAAAACAAACCCAAAGGACCAGAAAGATGCGCTATAAACATTGTTTAGAATAAAGGTAGCTTTTTTTGACTGATCTCCAACTTCATTATCTTTCTAAAGCTCTATTTATCGGGTCTACATCTCTTTAAATAATAAAACGTATTCGTGCCATTGGGCACTCGGCGAGTATACACAACTTTTTTGAATCTTTCCCTTGCTACATTAGGAAATAAGTTCTTTCTATTTTATCTTTCAAAGATTCTTTTGTCCTCTTAGCACTTAGACAACAAAATGTACAAACAATATATGATATAATATTCCAATTGCCACTTCATAATATTTGAACTTTTAGCAGCGTCGGAGGGCATAAAATTTAACAGTCAATGAAAAACAAGCAAGTGAGTATAAAATAGCCTGTCAACATTTTTCATTTTATTACTCTCTGAACACCCTTGAACTCACCTCTCATGCTTAATGCCAGCCGTCCATACCCATGTCCTCTTTAGATTATTTCATGTCAAAAAAAGGTTCAGTTCCTTTTACACTTCAAATTAATTATTGCAAGACATTCCCTCAAATCATTTACTGAGACGAAACACAAAAAGAATCTTCTTTGACGGCAAGGGAGTATTATATCAAAGCGTAACACAACACACAAGCGAACAAATTGTAACCTTCTAAGGGGACACATCGGTACGCCTTCATCAGCTAAAAAGAAGCAAGTAATTAAAAATTTACTTATATTTATGTTTTTCACAATTTTAAGTTGAATGAGATGCGCAAATGACTGAATTAGAGCATATATTGGACGTGGAACTGGTATGCATTGGCATTCTAGCACTAGTTTTTAAAATGTTCTGAAAGAACATGACTCCAGCCATTAGCACATTATCTTTTTAAAAGATCATGGCAAAATTTGCCAATCGTTTCAACAGGACCAAAATAGTCGATCGGCCTGAGTATATGATGTCCAAAGTATACGACTATATTTTTGCTTTACCACAAAATCGGAATAGTTAACAATGAATTAGCAGCTTTTCTACTGCTTCAGCCTCCCTTTTCTTCTGACTGTCAATCTGTTTGCGATGCTTTCAAATTTTTTTCTTGAACCTGCTTTTCTTCACCAAATCTCTTTTCTACCGATTCTTTGTATAGAGTAAATATAATAATGCCTCGTGTCCTGTTTAGAAAGGATAACAATCAAATG
>JABUQX010138996.1:0-2500 GCA_015478945.1 Trachelipus rathkii | reverse complement strand
TTTTATGCTTTAACTCATGTTTACTGCTTTAACTTGTCTGCTTCTGCCTTAACTTTCTGCTTTTACTGTCTTTAACTCATATATTGTATTAACATTATGTTTTTTATTTGTTTTAATTTCTTTATTAATTTATTATTATTCTTTATTTATTTTTAATTATTATTTTTATTATTTTTATTATTTATTTTATTATTATTTATATACTTAGTGTTAATTTTACTTCATGCCTATTGTTATTATTATTCAGAACACACATACACACACACACACACACACACACCACACCACACACACACACACACACACACACACACACACACACACACACTACACACATACACACTCACACTTATACACACATTCACTATGACACTTATACACACATTCACTATGACACTTACATTTACCCATAGACACTTACATTCACTATACACATGGGTCACACACCACACACACACAACCAACACACACACAACACTTAACTTATACACACACTTCACTTATGATACTTATACCACACACTTTCACTATGACAATACATTTTGTCCATAGACACTTACATTTACACTTACCCTCACACACAGATTTACTTACACTCACACAGATTTACTTACACTCACACCAGATTTACTTACACTCACACACAGATTATACTTACACACACAGATTTACTTACACTGACACGATTTACACACCACACCACACCACACACACACCACACACACACCCACGCACATTCACTTACACATATAACGGTATAATTTATTAAAACGTTTTATGTTTTAATTAAACACGTATATTTATATTACTCATTCAAATACAACTAAAATTATTCAAAGTTTTCTTTAAACTTCTATAATAAATCAACCATTATCTTTGAACAAAGAATTTATTTTTAACTGTTAATACTTTTTGTATATAAATTTTATAACTATCAAGTTTTAAAAACTTTTACTAAAATTTTATGAAATTTTATTAAAAATAATATATTTACGTACCTTAAAGCAATAAATCAGTAGGTCAGCCCCAGCACCCCTCTACACCAAGCAATGCCACGTTTTGTTCTATTCTTGACTTACTGCTTTACATCATCTTTAGCCATGTAATAGTATAAAAAATAACAAATAAGTTCTTCTCTGCTAACATAAACATAACATGAATTTTATTAAAATCATTCTAAATGTTTTTAATTAAAAATAACAATTTATTCACTTACTTTATATTATTTCACTCGATTTAACTAAAAATATTCAAAGTTTTTTAAATTAAATTCGGGTTCTTTATTATTATATATTATCTATGTACACTTGGGACAATCCATCACGGAAAACACACTACCCGCACTCCTTACAGATACGAAACTGAACCTCTCTCTCTGTAAAATGTGTTGAAAATAACTATTTTAGGTCTAAATTTAGGATAATCCTTTTGTATCCCGGGGCGATTTAAGCCTAATTCCAGGTCAAAATGTATTTCAAACTGACCTTTTTCTGTAAAATGTGGTGCACTAACTACATTAGGGCCTAAATTTAGGCTAAATTTAGGATAATCCTTTTTGTAGACGGGCTAATTTAATCCTATTACCAGGTCAAAAGGTATTTCCCGTATAGACAAGAATCATTGTTATTATTATTTTTATAGAATAATTGCCAACTGAAAAACAATTTTTTTTTTATGGGTGGGGGGGGCTGGAGGTAAGATCCTTTAAGCAAGTAAAAAGGAAATGTTTTCCTACTTGTATTGGTCGGGAATAATCCTTATCTCTATATGACCTCTATGTGATTGGTCGAGAATTATTTTATCTTCTTTTGAAAATTAACTTTGTTCTTTAAACTTGTATTTGAGCAGGTGTGTGTTTTATTATCTTTTAGACCCAAACTCATTTTAAAATCATAGTCATTTTAGCTGTTAAAGCGGTGCACAAGTTATCTGATTTGTATTAAAAGTGTTTTATTTTTTACTAAGTGTATATCATATTTATAATAAACTACATTGAGGAATACCATTATTAATTTCACTAGAATAGATAATAATTACTAATAAATTTTAATAAGCTAACCGCCAGGGCTCAGCATGAGCCCCACCCGCAAAGGCAGGCCAACCCCGCACCCGCTGGTGGCGCCCGCCGCGTCCCCGCCGCGCGTGCCCCGCAGCGCAATATTCCGCGTTCCCGCCCGCGCGTGCGCCCGCAGGTCGCGAATATTTCCGCGTATCGACCGCCGCGTGCCCCGCAGGCGCAATAATCCGCGCAATGAACATTATATATATATATATTATATATATATAATTATATATATATAATATATATATAACTATATATATATACTATATATATATATATATTATATTATTATAATATATATATATATATATATATTATATATATATATATTTACATATATATATATATATATATATATATATAATATATTTGTTGTGCGTGGGTAGGTGTAAGTGGTCTATGGGTGAACGAAGGTATATGTGTATGTGTGTATGTGTG
>JABUQX010138995.1:27500-30595 GCA_015478945.1 Trachelipus rathkii | reverse complement strand
AACATATAATGAGAATGTAAAGAATTAACTGCCTTCTCCGATTGAACCACCGCCATGTTGCGACCGAGGACAATATACCCGGTGCGATAACATTGAGCCATCTTCACTATATATATATATATATATATATATATATATATGCTATATATATATATATATATATATATATATATATATAGTTATATATATATATATATATATATAAGAGCAGTTAGTTATATATATATATATATACATATATATATAGCAAGTAGTTAGCAGTATATATACAGTATGTTATAATGTTGCTATATATATATATATATTAGCATGGACGATTCCCGATGCCGATGCCGATTCCGATACCGATACCAGTCAAAAGTGGCCGATTCCGATTCCGATTCCGATTCCGACCCGGATACCACTCCAATTCTTTCATAGTTAAGGTTATATATACAGCAGCAGCATATATATATATATATATAGCAGCTATATATGTTATATATATATGTTATTGATATATATATATATATATATATATATATATATGTTGTTATATATATATATATATAATGTATATATATATATATATATATATATATATATATATATATATATATATATATATATTATATATATTTTTTTATATATATATACAGATACCTATATATATATTTCTATATATATATATATATATATATATATATACAGTATATGCCTAATTTTGCTAAATCAACTAATTTTAGAAATTTAAAACTATATAAATTATTGTTATTCAATTCTTTTATATTTTGTCTTTGCTAAAGAAATAATATAATTAGTTAATTACCTTTCATTTATTTAACCACTGAAAAATAGTAGCAGTATTTAAAAATCTTACAATAAATAAACAATTTTGTCATTTTTTGTTTAAAAAAGAAATTCCTTCTTTAATTTACTAAAAGTAACTTGTAGTGCAAACACATTAACATTTCTCCCGTTTCTGCGTGCATCCGAGTTTTTTAGGGGAATAAATTGATCCTCCAATTCTGAAGAGTCTTTCACTTTCCACGGAAAAGGGGGAGAGCTTAAATATTTTCTAGCAAGGGCAACCAAATGGTGAAAGGTATACCTTTATTCAATGACCACAATTGTAAGGGACTTTCAGAATTTTCAATGTTTCATATTTTTCTATTGGCTGATTTCTACTTTTGCAACATCTTCAAATTCTCTCAATATATGTCTTTCTCCTTAGGAATAAGTTTCTTTGCTGTTTTTAAAGTCTTTTTCTCTTTAAATTCCGAAAAACAGCTTTCAAAACTGAAGTTAAAACTATTATCTTCAGTATCACTTTTTTCTCCCGATTCTGTTGATAAATGAGAAGAATCTGAAGATTGGTTTAAAGTAGTGGAAACTGTTTTCCTTTCTTTTATACAACATACATCTTAGCACATTCATTGCTTAAGATTATCTTCCACTTTTTTATTGTCATATTCATCCTCAAGGAATGTAGTTTTAAAGCGTGGATCAAGATAGGTAGCAAGCACAAGATTCTTATCAGTAAAGTAAATGCTGAATCTATTTTTTATTGAATTTTTCCATACTGATACTGTAGACCCAGTCCCTCAAATAGTCCTTTTTCTGACCCTCTTCAAAAAACTGCAAATCACTTTCATATTTGGGATTATTGCCGATGTGATTGATTCCTTGTAGCTAAAGAAATTTGTAATATCAACAAAATTTTTAAGTATTTTTAGCAATTTTTCAAGAACTTTCCGCTGTTTTTAAGCATGCAGGTTTGAATGATCACTGCAATATGAAATGAGAGCCGTCTTTTGTTCAAAAATTTTTGAAAGCATATGATACTGGCTATTACATCTGGTTTGTATATCCTGAATAAATCTGTGCTGTGGTAAATTAAATCTATAGTTTGATATTCTTCATACTTGGAAATAGCTTGAGGCGAGTGATTAAAATGACCTACGATTTATTTCATATGGATATATTTTTTTTCACGCCTCTTTGCTCAAATATGGAATCATTGAGAACTAGTTGCAAAGAGTGTAAAAAGCAAGGTAATACCTAGAGTCCTGCTTGTGTAACTCCTGCAGCCATATTAGGTGCGTTATCCATTACTATAACATGAATTTTATTATCAGGAATAGTGAATTCTTCCATAACATTAAGCTCTACGTAAATCAACTAAAGATATAATAAACAATAAGGAAGAACTGAAATTAAAAATCAATATAGTAGACTTCGAATATTGTCTTTGAAATATCATAAAGATCGAATAAAAATTATTTTCAAATTGTATACCAAAGAATCGGTCAAAGAATCGGTACAATTTTGTCGATTCCGATTCCGATTCCGATTCCTGAAAAACAACCGATTCTTTCGGATTCCGGATTCGATTCCGGATTAATCCCATCACTAATCTATTTATAGCGGCATATATATATATATATATATACTATATATATATATATATATATATATATATATATATATATATATATATATATATATATATATATATATATATATATATAGAGTTATATATATATATATATATATATATATAGTATCGAAGTGAAAAGTATGATTGATTTTGTGTTGGTGAAGAAGGAGATGTTGAAGTATGTGTTGATGTTAAATCAGTGAGGGGTTTAGGAATGGGATTATCGGATCATTATGTTGTTCTATGTAAAATTAAGTTAGTGGGGGCTTGATGGAGAGGAAGGTGATACGAAAGGAAGTAGGTAAAATTAAGAGTGAGAAGTTAAGTGAGCAAGACAATAAGGATAAGTATGTAAGAGCGCTCGCTAGTAAATCGGTTGAATGTGAACAAGTTGATACTGAACAAAATTGGGCAAATGAAGGAAGCAATTGTTAGTAGTGCAAAGGAAGTATGTGGATGCTAAAGTAGGAAGTAAGAATGTTAACAGTGAATGGTAGAATGAAGAGGATGAAAGCGGTTAAAGGTTAAAAAGAAGCGTGGTTGAATGTACCAGCAAATGATGAAGTTTCAAAAGAAAGATACTGGAATTATATAAGGAGAAAGAAATACTAAAAGGTGCATACGTAGGAGACAACAAGAGGTAAATGAACAAGTTTGGAAAGAGGATGAATGGTGA
>JABUQX010138995.1:20000-22500 GCA_015478945.1 Trachelipus rathkii | reverse complement strand
ATTTGTAAAAAACTTTTATCATGAAAATATAAACAGTAACAATTGCTTAAGAGATATTTGCGGTTTATGAAAATAATAACGTATTTTATTCGTTTATTTTCATGTCTTCAGGTGATAATATTTTGGCTAGTATAGTTTAATCTGAGACTTGATAATACCAAAATTTTGATAATACATACCAAGACAACTTAAAATCCCTTGGTTTCATTTATCTACTCATTGTCCTGATGATATATATATATATATATATATATATATATATATATATATATATATATATATATATATATATATATATATATATATATATATATAGGCACTTATCCTTTAAAAGGAAGTTACATAAAAAGTCATGAAATCGCAAATCGCAGAATCCTACTTGTGCATCCCTGCAGTGTTACGTGTCAGCTAAAACTCCAATAGAACGAGCGGAATAGTTGCCACATGTTGCTTTATTTTATCATGTTAATTTTTATGTTAATTTTTAAAAAATTTAATTATTTTAAGGCTCGAGCCGACGGTGGATGGGACGAAGTCTCCCGTCGACCCCCCGCTGAGTGCCGAGCATCTCTGACTTTTCCATCTTTGCGATTTAATCTGGGGTATTCCTTAAAAAAAAACTTATTGGCAACTTGACGCAATTAATCAGCTTCCGAAATAATCGAAAAATCGATACATCGTTTGTTTGATATATAACGGTTAACTTCCTTTTAAAGCGATCTGTTCCTAGAGCAGAGAAGATATATATATATATATAGGCATATATATATAGTATATATTTATATATATAGTTATATATAGCAGTATATATATATATATATATATATATATATAAGTTACTTAACGCCCAATATCGGAACGGAGCTCGATCAAAAAATTCTTTCTCACAGGTAGCCTCTATGATACATAAATAGACGTTTTAGGTCGAAATTAAATCATATCTCAAAAACTACAATAGCAGAAGCGAAAAGGAATACATTTTTAGAATCCTGGTAAAATTTTTTATAGGAAAATGTAAAAGAATACCCTAAGGGTATACTGCACCGATGACAGGAGTCGGGGTCTCTCGGCCTTCCGGGGAACTACGGGGTAGGGGACCATTTCCCCCTCCTCCGGGAGGGTCTCCGAACCCCACTCTTGGTATTTAGTGTCGCGGTTCCTCCGCCCCTACGGTATGGAAAACGTCCCCTGTAACTGTTCCACGTCGGCTCGAGCCCCTTACATTGCGTGTAATACCTTACAAATAATATATATAATTTCTCGCCCCTAGAACAGGTAAAAAAAAAAAAAAAATTTCATTTCGACCCTAGAACATCGATTTATGTATCATAGATGCTACCTAAAAATTTTTTTTGATCCGAGCCCCGTTCCGTGTAGGCGTTAAGTAACTGAAACCATACATGCTGCTGGTTAAGGTTGCTGCTGTTGTTGCTGCTGGTTGCTGCTGCTGCTGCTGTTAAGGCTGGTTATACATATAGCATATAAGGCAAGGCAGCAGCTATGAGCTGGTTGTTGTTGCTGAAGGTTGCTGCTGTTGCTGTTATATACATATATTATGCCACCGTGTTATACATATTATTGTTGTTATTGCTGTTGCTACTATATATACATATATATATATATAGTATATAGCAGCATAAATATGTTTATATATATATATATATTATATATATATATATATATATATATATATATATATATTCTGGTTAATCACATTTTATATTTTTAATTGCTACAATATATTTAAATAAATATATTTTAATCAAGTAATTATTCTAATAATTTTATAATTGAAATCTCATTTATGCAATTTTCTCTTAAAATTACTTTCATATTTCTCAAGACATTTATTTCACATTATTAGAATGTGTCATTCTACCAATCTAATTTCAATTCAAATTCGGAAATAGGAACTTTGAAGGAGCTTGATGGAAATTTTTGGATTTTTGAAGAAAAACAAAATTCTTGACGTCGACCAACATTACCAAACATGTTATAAGTTAGACAAACCCAAATGGGAAACCGATTTAAGACAAATTAATCAAGTATTTTTAAACGCTTGGCAAATATCCGGAATGCAACTTTATCTACAATTCAAACTCATTAGAAAAGAAGAAATAATTTTATACTTTTTAAGTATTGTTTATTCTACTTCATAAATGACCAATATCAGCACTTTATATATATATATATATATATATATACATATACATACAGCAGCTACAGCATAGCAAGATATATATATATTATATTGCTGGTTATTGTTGCTGTTGTTGTTATTATTGTTGTTATTATATTACATAGCAAAGGTTGGCGCTGAGCAGTTAGCTATGTTGCTGTTATTGCTGCTGGTTGCTGCTACTACTGTTGAGCTAATATATATACATATATATATATATATTAGCTACAGTTAGCTGCTGTATATGTTGCTGTTGTTGTTGTCAATGTTGTTATTATATATATAGTTATATATAAAGAAGAAAGGTTATATTGGTTATTA
>JABUQX010138995.1:5000-7500 GCA_015478945.1 Trachelipus rathkii | reverse complement strand
AGTGAGCTATTCTCTCCTTGGGCTTGGCTTCGTCCTGCTCGGACGTTAAGTTGAGATACAACCTCCTCTTGTTTAGGGCTCTGCCCGTGAGTGACGGTGTTTATTATATATAAATATATATATAGAAATATATAGATATATATATATATTATATATTATATATATTATATATAATATATATATTATATATATATATATATATATATATATATAATATATATATTATAGTATATAATATATATATATATAGTATATATATATATATTAATATATATATATGTAATATAATATATATATATATATAATATATAATATATATATAAATATATATCTCTCTAAAAGATAAAAATGAGTTCACATGTGTGTCGTCCATATAGGGTAAACCTGGGTATATTCGTGACATTGGTTATTTCGTTATAGATTTTTAATGCTCTTTGATGAAATAACCAATGCTTGAAATTGTTTTAAATTTCGCTCATAGATGGCTCTATTTGTTAGAATTAATTTGAGACATTGTTTGAAGCGATAGCTTAACGCTTAGGGTCTCAGTGAATATTCTTGCTTCGTAAGGGAAGGCCGCAAGCAATTTTTCGATCGTGTAATAGTGCATCAAAATTGAAGTAATTTTTATTAAAAACAAAAGGAGGTATGCTGCTTAAATCTTCTGTTTTTGATTTATTTGATATTAAATGATTTTTAGAGTCAATTTCCAAAAGTTTATGCCCAGTAGTTTGCATGTTATTAGCTTACCAATCTTAGCGTCAAAATTAGTAATTTGTTTCACTTGATCTCGAAAGCTCTGATACCCTTTGGGGGGGTGCTGGCCCCTAAAAATAGGAAATGCCCGTAGAAGGATGAAATTTTGGAGGTTGCATAGAGGGAAGGAGTAAGGAGGTGTTGGCAGCCGGATTTGGAATCGGAGTACCAGGAAACCCCCTCCTGGGGGGTCCCACCTGAAAATAAAAGAAATGAATAAGAGACGGTGAAGAAAGAGTCGGGAGTCGGAGTCGGAGTCGGAGTCGGAGTCAGAGAAGGAAGGAGTCGGAGAAGGAGTCGGAGTCAGAGGAATCGAAGTCGGTACCGTACCGCACCGCACAGCACCGCACAGCACCGCACTGCACAGCACCGCACCGCACCGCACCCCGCCGCACAGCACCGCCACCGCCACCATACCTAGTAAACGGATTGGAGTTTCGAACATGTTACCTCCCTCAAACTTGAGGACACCCCGTTTTAGGGGTTGACGTAACATCGCCGTGACGAGTTACGTGGCATGCACCCCCCGGAGAGGTGGGCCCCCAAAAACCTTGGATATTGACGTAGAAGGATGAAATTCGGTATACA
Organism: Trachelipus rathkii; assembly: GCA_015478945.1. NCBI lineage: Eukaryota > Metazoa > Arthropoda > Malacostraca > Isopoda > Trachelipodidae > Trachelipus > Trachelipus rathkii. The sequence goes on along the minus strand of JABUQX010138995.1, from coordinate 6,156 downwards.
CTCTTATTATAAGGTATCCTCGTCTTAGACGAGGTTACGTGGCCGTGCACCCCTTCAATTCCAAATTATATATATATGTCACGAAATTATCAAAGTAGAGTCACGAAATGACCAATGATATCACGAAATAAACAACCGTTTTATAGTTGGAGAAAAGGCTCTCATATTTCAGTGGCAATGTTAATTTTAAAAGTTTTTAATGACAACATCGTATACACCAAGGTCTAGCCTAAATACCTATATTTGTACATTATAGAAATATTAAGTGAATAGCCTACAAATTAGGAAAAATGTTAGTTTTATCCCACGAATTAATACCCAGTACCCTATATAATATATATATATTTACGAATTTTTTCAAAAAAACATTGGATAGCTGGAACAAGTTTTTGAGGACAAATTTAAATAGTGAATTGCAATCGTAATTCAAGCCTAAATTTAATTGCAACATTTTGGCTTAAAAATCTAATAATTTAAATTATAAAATATTAAAATATTTGAATCTATTTTCATTCGTTTCAAAGATTTTTTGTTAATAATTCGTAAAATCTCTCTTGAACTTGAACAACACTTTAAAACAATATTTGGAAATTTAAATACAAATAAGCATTTTAATATTGAATTTATTATTATTATTATTGTTATTTTATTATTATATATTATTAATTATTAGTTATTACTTATTATTATTATTATTATTATTATTATTATTATTATTATTATTATTATTATTATTATTATTATTATTATTATTATTATTATTATTATTATTATTATTATTATTATTATTATTATTATTATTATTATTATTATTATGTATTAATTGATTATTATTATTATATTATTATTATTCATTATTATTATTTTATTATTATTATTATTATTATTATTATTATTATTATATTATTATATTATTAGTTATTATTATTATATATTATATATTATTATTATTATTATATTATTATATTTATTTTTATTATTATTATTATTATATATATTTATTGTTCTTATTTATTTATTATTTTAAATTATTTTTATTATTTTTATTATTTATTTATTATTATTATTATTATATTATTACTATTATTATTATTATTTATTATTATTATTATTATTATTATATATTGATTATATTATTTATATTATTATATTATAT
>JABUQX010138994.1:20000-22500 GCA_015478945.1 Trachelipus rathkii | reverse complement strand
AAGTAATATGTCAGAACTATAAGCGAAGCAGATATAATGGGCGATAAAGTGAGGTTCATTCATCTATAAGAACCAAAACATTTTCTCTCTATAAAGAACAAATAAATTATAAGATGGAAAACGGACACCGAAAAAAAGTAAGAGGAAAAAAAACTTTGTGAGTGAACATATTATGGAATTATGCTACGAAATGGAAGGCCTTAATTCAGTCAAATTGGGTTGTAAACATTGTTCACGAGGCATCTCGGACTAAATAAATGACTTTATTTCATAAATTTTCTTCCAGTTGGTTATATATAGTGAGTATATATATATATATATATATATATATATATATATATATATATATATATATATATATATATATATATATATATATATATATATATATATATATATATGTATATATATATATATATATATACATATATATATATATATATATATATATATATATATATATATATATATATATATATATATATATATATATATATATATATATATATTATCTATAAATTATATATATATTATTATATATATATATATATTATATATATTATTATATATATATATATATATATATATATATATATATATATATATATAAATATATATATATATATATGTTATTATTATTATATATATATATATATAGTTATATATATATATATATATATATATATAAATATATATATTATTATTATATATATATTTATATATATATTGTTATTATATATATATATATATATATATATATATATATTATATATATATATATATATATATATATATATATAAATATATATATATATATATATATATATATATATATATATATATATATATATATATATATATATTTATATATATATATATATATATATATATATATATATATATATATATATATATATATATATATATATATATATTATATATATTTATATAGGTCAATTACGTTATAGATATACAAATGTCTTATTATTATTAAATATAAATTTTTTTTAAGGATATATATAATATATATATATATATATATATATATATATATATATATATATATTATATATATATATATTTATTATATTACATATATTTATATATATATATATATATATATATATATATATATATATATTATTATTATATATATATATATATATATATAACATATATATATTATTATATATTATTATATATTATTATACATATATATATATATATATATATATATATATATATATATATATATATATACATATACATATATATATATATATATATATATATATATATATATATATATATATATATATATATATATACATATATATATATATATATATATATATATATATATATATATATATATATATATATATATATATATATATATATAGGTATATATATTATATATATATTCGATACTAGTAATCATAGCATATTTATACCTTGTTTGACCCTTACGCCAGAGTGTGAACGGGAGGGGAACGAGGAGTACTAACTCGTGGACAGCAGAAGTATTCCCGGTTTCTTCTTTTTAGCTCATCGTGGCGTAGTGGTCAAACACTTTGCACGCTCATCTGCTAGAATCCAGCATCGAATCCCGGCATGGTGAAAATAGATCAGGTATTATTAATATATATATATATATATAGTATATATATATATATATATATATATATATATATATATATATATATATATATATATATATATATATATATATATATATATATATATTTATACATATAAATATTAATATATGCATATATATATAGTATATATATATATATATATATATATATGTATATATATATATATATATAGTTATATATATATATATATATATATATATATATATATATATCCCTAAGGAAAGAAAAGTGTCTCCACCGTGATTCAAGCCATCTCCTGTTGCGAAAGAAAAAGATAGACTCACATAAAACCGAATATTCTTGCCTTTTACCGAACTTCTTCTTTGCCTTTTACCGAACTTTTGCCTTTAACCGGATTTTTAAACTGCACTGACCCACTATTACTATCAATATATTTTCCCTTTGTCTTCCTTTGTTTTTTAATTATTTATAGTATTGTATGCACTATCCGCAGTTCATTTTATTTAAAAGTAGAGACAATATGGAAAAATAACGAAATCTTATTGTATCTCTTCAAGTCTTCTCCAGGAATATTCTTTTCATTCTTCGAGGAAACCTTTTTTTTTTTTTGGAATCTTTTTTGCTGAAAACCGATCGGACTTATCATCGGCGCAAACGTATTTTTTAAACATTCTTTTCAAATGAAGATAAAAAATTTTATCATTGCTAAAATAATTAAATTAAATATTTCATTTCATTTTAATGACCACGTTATTCCGACGGGAAAAGCACATTAGAGTGAGCAAAACTATTAACCATTGTAATTCTCTGTTCCATGGAATCGCAGATTCTAATTTCCGTTAAATTTTCTAAAAATTATAAGACATTATTTAACTTTG